>CATKHJ010178536.1:0-13584 GCA_949750685.1 Vernicia montana
AATCGAGGCTAGTGTACTTTTTCATTGGACAATAAATTGGAGTCATTAAATGGGTTTTCCCTTAAATTTTCCCAAATAAAATAAACTTAAGGTGGCGACTCCCAAAACGCATTTTCAAAGATCAACCAATCCGAACCCGAGGGTTCCATCGTGAAACCAGACTCGAATGAGCATTTCGATCCCCTCTAGCGTATCGGACCGGTGCTCGGGCGAGGCCTCACAATCCTCACTCAAACCTGTTAATCATTCAAACAGTGGTAGCCAATTTCTTGGTAAAAAGGGTGCTGGTAGATAATGAAAATTCGGTAAACCTACTCACAGCCGAAACATGTGCCAAAATGGGGCTCAAAGAAAGCGATCTAAAGGATATCGAAAACCCAGTTCACACTCTTGATGGAACAAAAATACCATCGGTCGGGATCGTAAGGTTACCGGTCACTGTAAGTTCTACCCTAGACTGTGTGACAGTGATGATGAATTTTATGATGGTAAAATTACCACTAAGCTATAACATAGTATTTGGAAGGCCTCTCCTTTATGATTTTGATGCCTCAACTAACATCAGACAACTCAAAATGATTGTCCCCAAACCAGATAGGGAGGAAATATGTGTCTATGGGACACAAGACTGAAGAAAGCCAGAGAGGAAGAAACAGAAAAAGGCATCCACCTCGCATTTGTCAGAAGAGGTTACTTTGGTCGAACCAACAAACAGAATTCCAGAACAAAGGACCAAACCAGTAGAAAAATTGGAGAAAATACCAATAGGAGGAGAGAGATTGAAAAAGTGCCTATTAATTAACTCCTCTCTAAAGAGCGAACAAAAGCATCAAGCTCACCAATTCTTAATAGATCGTCTATCCAACTTCGCATGGTCTTCAGATGAAATAAAAGGGATAGATCCAAACACCATCACTCACCATCTCAATATCGATCCCTCATATAGATAGATAAAACAGAAGAAAAGATGCTTCGGTCCAGAAAGACAAACTATAATAGATGAAGAGATTGACAAATTAATGAAAGCTGGATTCATTAGGGAAGTGCAATATCTGGATTGGCTCGCTAATGTAGTACTGGTAAAAAAGTAGAATGGGACTTATAGAATGTGTACAGATTTCACAGATCTGAATAAAGCCTGTCCAAAAGATTCCTACCCCTTACCTATGATTGACAAATTAGTGGATTCAACAACTGGATATGGATACCTATCTTCAGTAGATGCAAAGCAGGGGTACCATCAAATCAGGATGTATCCAGCTGACGAAGAGAAGACTTCGTTCATAACTGAAAAATGGACTTATTGTTATGTTTCTATGCCTTTTGGTTTAAAGAATGCAGGAGCAACTTATCAAAGACTGGTAAATAAAATGTTCAAAAACTAGTTAGGAAAAAATTTAGAAGCATATGTAGATGACAAGACAGTCAAAAGCAGAAGCTTCGAAGAACACCTCAAGGACTTGGACGAAGTGATGAAGGTCATGAGTGAATATGGCATGAGATTAAATCTAGAGAAATGTGCCTTCTTCATACAGGAAGGCAAATTTCTAGGGTATATGGTGAGTGAAAAGGGAATCAAACCAAACCCAGATAAGATAAAAGCAATATTAGATATGGCAGCACCTCGCAATATAAAGGAGATACAGAAGTTAACTGGAAGAATCATTGCTCTAAGTCAGTTTCTGTCTAGGTCAGTTGAAAAATACCTTCCCTTCTTTAAGAAATTGCGAAAGACAGCTACCTTCAAGTGGGCCGAAGAATGCCAACATATCTTTCATCAGCTAAAAACATTTCTTAGCTCAGAACAAGTGCTAAGCCGACCTCTACCAGGAGAAGAAGTGCTTATCTATCTATCCACCTCAGAGCAAGCTATCAGCTCGGTTTTGGTCAGAGAAGAGGGATCAATACAGAGGCCAATATACTACTTTAGCAAAGTGCTACATGGGGCCGAATTGAACTACTCGCCCATAGAAAAGATAGCATATGCCTTGGTGTTATCAACCAAAAAATTAAAAATTTATTTGCAAACACACCAAGGCATAGTAGTAACTGACCAACCCCTACAAAAGACACTATATAAGCTAGAGACTTTAGGGCGAATGTTGTGTTGGTCAGTTGAATTAGGTCAACATGGGTTATAGTACTGAGCTAGATTAGCCATTAAAGCACAAGCACTCACATATTTTATATATGAATGTTCCTTTGATACCGAAGTCCCAGAAACTGAAGCAGAGGCAGGCACAAGAAAATCAAACCCAAAGGAACAAAATTCATAAGATGAGCTAAATTGGGAGTTATTTGTTAATGGGGCTAGTAGCAGAGAAGGGTGTGGCATCGGAATAGTCCTGAAAAATGAACAAGGATTCATAATAGAATATGCTTTGAAACTTGGATTTGAAGCAACCAATATTATTGCAGAATATGAGGCAATAATCCAAGGGCAAATGTTCGTAGATTACCCTCGCTTGGCATCGCTTAAAGTTCATAGCGATTCTCAGCTCGTTGTTAGACAGATAGAGAAGGAGTTTGAGGCCAAGGAACCCACCATGATCATATACCTACAAAAAACAAAAGAAATAATTCAGAAGATGGTAGATAGTGATGTCAAGCTACAATTCTGTAAAATCCCAAGAGACAAAAATAACAGGGCAGATGGCCTCTCCAAACTTGCAGCAATACACCCAATCGAACTGCCGCAAAATATCTTTATAGGGACTTTGAGACATCAAAGCATTCAAGAAGGAGAAGAGGTGATGGAGCTAAATGAAGAATCAACATGGTTGGATCTAATTAAAACCTACCTAGAGAAAGGAGAACTACCACAAGACCTTAAAGAAGCCAAAAAAGTAAAACATCGAAGTGCTCAATTCTCTCTTTACAATGACATACTCTACAAGCGAGCATATTCTCTCCCATGGTTGAGGTGCCTGAAACCAAGTGAAGCAGAATATATCTTGAGGGAAATACATGAGGGATGTTGTGGAATGCACATCGGTGTAAAAATGCTAGCCGCAAAAGTAGTTCGACAAGGGTACTTCTAGCCCAGAATAATGGAAGAAGCTATTGTCTTCTTCAGAAAATGCCCCTCCTACTAGAAATTCGAGCGAGGAAGACATATCCCTGCAGCAAAATAGATGCCTATTACTATCCCATGGCCTTTTACAAAATGAGGTATAGATATAGTGGGACCTTTCCCAACAGCCTCGGGACAAAGAAAATTCCTTCTTGTAACAATTGAATATTTCACCAAATGGATAGAAGTAGAACCGCTCGCAACAATAACAGCTGAAAAAGTGATTAACTCCTGTGGAAAAGCATTGTATGCAGATTCGGAGTACTATATCAGCTCATCAGTGACAATGGAAAGCAGTTTGACAATGCTAAAATAAGGACCTTCTGTTTAGCACTTAATATAAAACAGCATTTCTCCTCAGTAGCTCATCCCCAGTCAAATGGACAGACCGAAATGACCAATAGAATAATCCTCCAAGGATTAAAAAGAAGGCTAGATTCGTATGGGAGAAGTTGGGTAGATAAGCTTCATTATGCCCTATAGGCATACCGAACTACTCCAAGATAGCCCACAGGAGAAACTCCTTTTAGTCTAACATATGGGAGCGAGGCCATTATTCCAGTCGATGTCGGTCTGCCCAGTGGAAGGATCCATTGCATCAATTATGAAGACAACAATGAAGCAAGAAGACTGGACCTAGATCTCTTAGAAGAACTCCGAGAAAAAGCTAGTATCAGAATGGCTGCCTACAAACAGCGAACCACAAGCTACTTTAATCATAAAGTGAAGGCTCGAGGACTTAGAGAATGAGAGCTAGTCATGAGGAATCTGGAAGCTACAAGCAAAAGAGAAGGAACAGAAAAGTTTGCACCTAATTGGGAAGGGCCCTTTAAAGTTAAAAAAGTGATAGGACTAACTACCTATAAACTTGTAACAATGCAAGATATCGAAGTTCCACATACTTGGAATATTCAACATCTCAAAAAGTTATATCAATAAAATTATTTCTTCCCTCAAAAATAAAATTCGCTAAAGTACTGAAAACAGAAGATAAAAGCACTTAAAGGCAACTATCTGTTGAGAGAATGAAAGACCTAGGAAAGGCTAGGCGAAACACCACGAGGCAACTCTCCGTTGAGAGAGTGAAAGACCTAGGAAAGGCTAGGCGAAAGACCACGAGGCAGAAAGACCTAGGAAAGGCTAGGCGAAGGTCCGCGAGGCAACTCTCTGTTGAGAGAGTGAAAGACCTAGGAAAGGCTAGGCGAAAGACCGCGAGGCAGAAAGACCTAGGAAAGGCTAGGCGAAAGTCACCGAGGCAGCTCTCTGTTGAGAGAGTGAAAGACCTAAGAAAGGCTAAGCGAAAGATCACGAGGCAGAATGACCTAGGAAAGGCTAGGCGAAAGTCCACGAGGCAGAAAGACCTAAGAAAGGTTATGCAAAAGTCCACAAAGCAGCTCTGGCAAAAGTCTGCAAAGCAGCTCTCTGTCGAGAAAATGCGAAGTGAAAATTCACGAGGTAACTCTCCATTAGAAGAGTAAAGCACCTAATCCCAAACAAAATGGATAAGCACAAAGTGACTCTTTAAGAATAAAACAAAATTCCTATTGAAGAAATAAAAAACCAAGTGTCAAGACTCAGTAAACGAACACGAGGTGATTCTCTATTGAGAGAACAACAATCTTAGCAAAACAAGTGATCAGTTCAAGGATAACAAAGATAGTAAGAGAAACTAAGTACGTTTCAAAAGAATAAATCAAAACTACATAAAAATGAAAATTTACAAAGTAGTAAAAAGAAAAATAGAATTGTATTAATTTTTAAATTAATTACAAAACAAGTATACATAAAAAAAATAAAAAAAGAGACAAAGAAAATCATAAGGCAGGAGACTGATGTTGTGAGCTCGGAGCAGCAGAAGGAGTCGAAGCAGAAGCAGAACGAGACGAGGAAATAGAATTTATCAAAGCAGGAGATGAGGCCGGGCTGGATGGAAAGAACACGCGCTTCGGCACATATGCAAGGACTTCTGAAAACTTAGCAGCACAAGCGTCAATAGTCATGTTATAACAATTTATGGCTGTCACTCCAGAATCCAAAGCCAGCTGACGTTTATACTCAGGAGAAGCCAAGAAGTTGCGAATGATAGTAGCCTTCTCCTCTTCAACCTTCTTACGAAGGCATTCGAAACTATTAAACTTGTCCTTAAGGTCATCAATTTGTTTCTCAACGACTTCAAAATTCTTCATTAGATCAAGGTAGTCCTTGGCCTGCTCCCTGAGATCGGATATTTCAGCTTTCAATCTTTCTTCTTTGGATTGAAGCTCTTCTATTACCTTTTGGCAATCCAGAAGATCGAAGTCTTTATCTTTAATTGTGGCTTCAAGATCTGTCAGCTTGGCATTCAAGTTTGCAGATAATCATTCTAAGTTGTTTGATTTCTGGGTAAAGAGACCTTTGAAGTGATCTCTTTCCCCGACTAAGCTCTTCGTCTCAGCTCGTAAGACCCCCAATTCGGTCAAGTCCACCTGTTTCTTTTTCTCCTCCTCTAAGTCAGCCTGCAGTGAGGCAATCTCAGACTTCAGCTTCTCTGCCATGTCTCAATTAGAAGAGCGAAGTGAGGAGATGACAGCATTCTGCCTAGTTATTATATCTTGATTAGAAGAGAAATACCGTCGTACCACAGATTGGTACCTTGCAAATTCAGTCAGCTTCTCTCCAAATTTTTTATTGAGCCTCGTCAATTGAAAGGAAAAACAGAAACAATATGAAAAAAGAGAAGTGGAGATAACAAGAATAAATAAGGCTAAAGAATATACCTCATTAAGAGTGGACTCTGAGTCAGATAAAAGTTGTTCAGGAAAAACAGGTTCTAAAAATAAGGGGGTTTCGAGCTCAGTTCATTCAGGGTAGACGAAGTACCCTCATCTGCAACCTCACCTCGAGATGATAAAGACACTAGGCCAGCTTGAGGCACAAGCTCCCTTACTTCGACTCCGTCAATCTCAAGTCTCAAAACGACCTCGGTGTCCATGACAACAGGGATTTCATCCATTTGGGATCCCTTACAGCCATTATATATTCTTCCCCTTCCCCAACAGTTGCCAAAGCAGGTACAACATCATCTACCACAGCTTCAAAAAGCAGATCGGGGTCGAAAATAGGAATAGCAAAAGATGGAACGAAGTTATCAACTTGATCCATTTGGAACATAAAATCTTCTACATAAACAGTTTGGGGAGGAAGAACAACAGGAGTTGTTGGGGGTGCTTGGTCTAAACTTTCAATTGTTGAAAAACAATAAAGATGTAGAAAATTAGCACGAAGCAGAAGGATGGTGCACGAACAGAGAAATAGATAGAAAAATAAATGAAACCTGCTAAATTGAAGAGATCATCATAGCAGAATGTTCGAAAAGACTCACTGCGAGCAAGAAACATACCTAGGTCAGGGTTCGGATCGCCAGTGACAGAAGGTTTGCCAGCAAAGGTAGTCTCCAAACAAATGACTTCATCAACAATTTGGTGAGGCGGCACTTTTTCCCTTATCCGGTCAACTATCACATTAAAAAAGTCACTATTAACAAGCTGATTTCAGAAAGGGTCAGAAGTAGTCCGCTCAGAAGATGAAGAAGAATCACTTGCAGATTTGCGGACGAGCTCAGAAATTGGAAGAACATCCTCACAATCACTTGATACAGTAATGGGTGGATCTTGAGATGGAACGGTTGTAAGAGCCAAAGTGGTGTTAGTAATTGGGGCCACCTCATCTACTGGCCTCGTAGCCGAAGAAGCCTTCACCACTGACTTGGCCACTGGAGTAACTTCGGTAACTGTCTTGGTCTGAGAAGAATTGGCAATTGCTGTATTCACCAATCTTTTCTTCTTTTTGGGAACGGGCTTGGTTTGAGGAGAAGATGTTTTCCTTTTCTCCCCAGTAGATGACTCAACACCCCAGTCAGCAGCATTAGCAGCTCGAAGCTCACCAGTTCGTTCCACCAAAATCGGGAGGAAGTTATGCCCTTCGACAGTTTGTGAGTTTTCTTGTAGGTATTATCTTTGTTGGTTATCCAAACTGCAAAAACAATAAGGAAAAAGTCAATCAAAAAGTAAATACAAGAACAAAAAGACGAAGTTAGGAAGAGGTGAAAACTCACCCTTAATGTCTTTTATAACGAGATGCATAGTCTTACCTCGTGTATCTTGGATGCGGGAAGCGAAGTCAAGCTTCCCCATATCATAAGAGCAATTGTCCTATATAAGGGTCTCCACGGCCATAATTTCATCATGTAGCAAGCTCATAGGGATGTCAGGAAGGCTATAGATGGCAGGAACTTGGAGAACTCCTCGAAAGCTGAAGCCCTCACCGCCTCGAAACTATTTCTTAACCACCACCATGACGAACTTGGTATGCCAGTTGTTCACCTTGTTAGGTTTGTTAACAAACAGATTACGCCCAGGCTTCGAACCAGTGCACCATACCCGCCTGTCGCCAGAGTGAATGAATTTGAAAAGGCATTGAAATATCCTTATAGTTGGGATGAGACCCAAGGCTTTGCAAATCACCTGGAACTGATGTAGATCTTGAATTAAGTTTGGTGAAAGCATCATGGGATTGATGCAGAAATAGTTGAAGCACTCCACCAAAAATGGAGAGGGAGGAAACCTCAAACCAGCTTCAAGTTAATGATAGAAGAAGATGACATGATCGTTATCCTTAGTCATCTCAGCGATATTGGGGATGCTAGGATTGACAAAAATTATGTCAAAAGATTTTGGGAAGTCCACAACAAATTTCTCTTGATCTTCTAATTTTTCAGCAAACCCACTTAGATTTGTGTTCTTTATAATGGAGCCGACGTCACGCCAAACATTTTCCAAGTTAGTTTTGATGTTTTGATAAGAATTTTCATCCTTCTTCGGGGCCATTACAATATAAGAAAGTAAGAAGAAATAAAGAACAGAAGTGAACTGAGAAAACAAGAAGAGGAAGATCTCTAGAAAATTTGAAAATGCAAGAAGTTTCAAAGAATGGAAAAGAAAGGGTTTAAAAAGGAAACAAAACCCTAAAAAAATGCGCTGAGAAATCATTTCAAAAACAGAAGAGGCAGTAGAGATGAAGTACGACTCTATGACTTCAGAGCCCCGATTGCACCACATGTATAAAAAGTACTTCAGCATTAAATAGCTGAACTTCGACATGCGCGAAAAGATATGCCTTAGACTTTCGAGATTCTTAGATAAAAACGAGGTTCTTGAAACGAAGTAAATACTAAAGTAAAATAAACCAGTTCATCCAAATCAAAAACCAAGCTATTTCTACCGAAGTTTCCAAGAGTGATAACTTCGTCGAAATAGGGGGTCACTGATAAGGGACAAAATATACCGAATTGAGTCATAAAGTATGATAGGCCCGGCCCAATCTAATGTACTTAAAAGCCTAAAGACTAATAGGAGAAAGTCAAACAAAGGTCATTCAGTTCGTTTCCAAGTAGGAAGCTGATAATGTGCAAAACGCCATCCTAATCCAAACTGGTCAAGGTAATCCGTACTCAACTCATGCCAGGATTTGTATCCTATAAACACCTCAAGAAACTAACCCTCTCAAGTACATGCACTAATACACAGGCAATACAATACATTGTCCTCAATCTTCCAAATCGAGTCAATCATCTAACTTGACCGTTGGAGTGGCTTTCCTAGGCACCCTGCCTAGCCCACTTGACTCTTGCTTCTTCTTATGGGTCGCATTAGCTCACACTCAAACTCAAGTAAGATTGAACGATTCCACCTCGGTCGAAATTAGCTTCATCACATATATAAATTATTAATTATTACAAAGTAATTTTTTTTTATCTTAAAACACTATGTGTTTTAAGATGATGGATAAAATTAGCTAAGTCCTAATTGGACTCAATAAGGACAAAGCCTACCACTAGATTATCGCTTATAGGCTTGTGGTATGACCTCAGTTGGTGAATCGGCCCACTCGAAGTTTGGGACTCATCTACAAGGCAACAGTTCGTCTTCGTTCTCGTCCTCGTCGTCAAAGGTCATCTTCGTCAAAATTGAGCAAGAACCAGCTAGCCTACCCTCACACAAGACTAAAGATATACTTTTCATCCAAGCTCACTAATTTGACTCGTCTAAAGGTTATTGAGTGATTGTTGTAAGAGACGTTACGTCATATAAGACACATCAGGATAGTGCACACCCATGGCGGAGCCTAGGGAGCAGTACTCTCACTATAACAATGACTAAATGTATGCATGATGCCAAAAGACTAACACAAGAGAGGCTGCTTATCTTATTAATTCAGACTTTGCCTCTCCTTTTCGTCATTAGGATGCGACCACTAATGGACCTATCCACTGGCCTAATGGAACCAATATAAAAAGGAAGGTAACTCACTCCTGCAAAAAGGAGTTGACTCATACAAGTAAGTGGAACTCTCACTAAAAACCCTCAATAAGAACTAGAAAGAGATAAGTTCTTCTTCTTGGGGGATCCTTTCATTTTAAAGCCTATTGACTCAGGTATCGGAGGCTCCCCTCTGATTCTGTCCCGGGAGGCCCCTGATTCATTTATTATCTATCTACAATCTTTATTTCATCACCCTCACACCAAGGGTTCTCTATAAATGGAATGAGATGATTTCTGTCTCATCACCATGAAAATATATTTTTCTAAAAAAAAATTAATTAATATCATTTCATAGATGTTTAGTTTTCTTTACAAAACAAAGAGATTAAATATTTATTTTTAAAATAATTTTTAATATTTTTGTCTTTAAAAAATATAAAATTTAGAATAATTAATAAAGTAATTTAATAATAGTAAGTCTAAGTTATACTACATCTAATTTTTTTTCTACTTTTATTTTTTTTCTCTTCAATGATAATTTTTTATTATAAAAACAAATTTAATAATAAAATCTCTTTATTTATATAAAATCTCACTATTTTAAATATGATAAATATTTAATTGTAGTTTTTATTTTTTAATGATAGGGAGATGGATTAACAATGACGGAACTAAAGGGCTATGGTCTTCTCCTAACCTCTAAAATACTAAAATTTTTAGGTGTAATTAAATTATTAAAATTTAGCCATATATTATATTTAGTTTTTTTATTTTAAGTGAAAATTTTCTTTAAATATATAGAAATTGGTTTAATAATATATATCATCTTAATGTAAATTATGGTCTAAAAAATTTACCCCCTATAAAAAAAAATTTCCGGCTCCGTCACTATGGATTAATAAATCCATTGCAACAGTGATTATTTATTTGAAGTGAATAACAATAATAATTTTATATCTTTATTTTTATATAAAATAAAACATAATTAAAAGAATAATTAATAATTAATAATTTATTACATAAAGGAAGCTTGAGCAAGACGGCTATGAACAGACTGGGTTTAAGAAAGAAATCCATGATAAGGCTGAGATGAGGTGTACAGCGATGAGGAAAACTACAATAACCTGAGCCATTTTTCAATTTTCAATACTTTCGTTTTTTTTCCTTTATAATATTTTAAATAGAATTTATATATTTGTTTTTAGAAACAATATATATACACTCGAATTAGAAATATGTCATACTCCTTCATAAAATCATGACGATTTTATAAAAACTTGTTAATCTATATAACTTTGTATTTAATAGAATTTGTATATTAAATAATTATTAAAGAGAATATATTAATAATTGCATAATCAAATCCCTTAAATATAACTTTTTTCAATCTAAAGAAACATTTCCAATAAAAAACTTGTATGGAGATAATTATTAAACTATTTATAGTGTAACATTTTAAAATTAACGAAAAATCTATATTAATATGTTTTTTAAAAATAAATTTTAAAATAAAAAGTTAGCATTAATTGAAGTTTAATTCTATCATCTGAAAATTTGATTTAATTTGAAAAATTATATACAAAAACTAATCTTTTTATTTCAAAAAAATTCAGATGGAAGTGTTAGAGGGAGCTGGGCTGCTACTGGAGGTGTGTTGCGTAGCCATGAATGTGTATAGCAAGCGGGTTTTACTCAACTCATTGGTGATTATTCAGTGTTTGAGGCTGAATTATGGAGATTGTACTCTGGTTTAAAAATTGATTGGTCCTTGGAATTCAGAAAGATCCAGATTGAGATGAATTCTAAAGTTATTATTGATTGTTTATTGAATCCTAAAGAAGATGAGATTAGAAAGAGTAATCTCATTCCTGCCATTCGTGTTCTTTTGAACTATAAATGGCAAGTGCAGCTGTTTCATGTTCTTAGGTAAGCTAACCAGTGTGTAGATTGATTAGCAGGGCAAACGTTCTCTAAAGATGTGGAGATTGAAATTTTCCATCATCCTCCAAATATTGGAGTTGCTCATCTGCTGCTTGGGGACGCAGTTGGCGTTTCATTCATCAAGAGTGAGTTAGTTTTTCTTGTTTTGATTAGGACTGCAAATGAGCCGAGCCGAGCTTTAACTTGCTTAGGCTCGGCTTGGTTATTTTTTTTCGAGCTCGAGCTCTTGGATTCAAATTTAAAAATTGTGTTCAAACTCGGCTCGTTTTGAGCTCGAGTTTGAAAATTATATTCAAACTAATATAAAAGTAAAATCATCCAATTAGTAAAAAAAATATAATCATAAAATTGAGCATTATATGTTATAAAAAAATTAGGAGTATGTGTATCTTAATTAAATTGAATTATCAAAAAAATTATAAGAGTGTTAAAATATATTTTTTGGAGTGCCAATAATAATAATAATAATAATATTATTATTATTATTATTATTATTATTATTATTATTATTATGTAACACAAACTCTTTTTTTTTTTTTTAAATTAAACTTATCAACTATTTAATGAAATCATAAAATATAATATTAGTGAAACTAATTGTATACATATATCATTATTAATTTTATAATTACAAAACATAAATTATAAATGTATTTATTAATACATTATAAACGAGCTTATTCGCGAGCCTATTAATCGAACTGTTCACGAGTCTAATCGAACCGAGTTTAGTTTTGTTCAAACTCAGCTCATTTATTAATCGAGCTTTGAATTAAGACTCGAACTTGACTCATTTATAAAACGAACCGAACGCGAATGAGTTTTTATCGAGTTGAATACCGAACCGCTCGCGAACGGCTTAACTCATTTGCAGACCTAGTTTTGCCTAGTGTTATCTATCAAAAAAAAAATTCTAAAAAAAAAAATTCAGTAAGAAAAAAGCTATTGGCAATCCAACCAGTATTCAATTGTTATTCACAAAGTTCTTGGCAGGTTATGTGTGGACCCATACCTTTGGAATATTTATGGATTTGTGCGATAAAATTAATTGGGACTTAGGAGAGATATATATGTTTGATTTAGGGGTGAGCATTCGGTCGGTTCGATTTAAAATCGAACCAAACTGAAATAATTAAAATTATATTTTTTTAAAAATTGAATCGAACTTATAGTAAAAATTGAACTGAATCGAACCGAAAAAATTCAGTTCGATTTGGTTCAGTTTATCGGTTTCACTGTTTTTTTCTTTTTTTTATTATAATATATATATATATATATATATATATATATTATGTATATATTTATTAATAATATATTATATATATATTAAAATTATATATTAAAATTTCGGTCGGTTCAGTTCAAACCAAAATTTTTTTAATAAAAACCGAACCGAAATTTAATTCGATTTTTTATTTTAAAAATCAAACCTAACCGAAATACTCAAAAAATCAAATCAAACCAATCAGTTCGATTCAATTTTTCGGTTTCGGTTCGGTTTTGCTCACCCCTAGTTTGATTACATGTGAAACTTTATATTTGTGCATAAATATGGTGACTTAATTATTTTAATTTATAATTAAAATTATTATATATCAATTTAATTTTATGATATATGAAATTATTCAGTTATGTTTTATTGTTTTAAATTGATAATATTTAGTTTAGAAGTTTGAAAAATGTATATTATATTTATTTGTATATGTAACTACATAATTAAATTAATTAAGTGATATGAGAGATATTTATTTGAAAGGATATCTTCAATAAATTTATTTAATTTAAATAATTTTTTATTTGAGCGAATAATAAAATTGATTTTAATTTTTATGATCTAATTATTGGTTAGTTTGGCTAGGCATATTGGTTTAGTCATAATTAAGTAATATGAGAGATATTTATTTGAAAGGATATTTTCAATAAATTTATTTAATTTAATTAATTTTGTTACTTGAGAAAATATTAAATTTGATTTTAATTTTTATGGTCTAATTATTGGTTGGTTGGCTATGCATATTGATTTAATCGTAATTTTAGTAAGGGGATGTTTGATAACCCAACTTATTACTTAATTTAATATTTTCAGCATTTATTAATTTTAAGATGGTTTGATAATATAAAATAATTTCAACTTAAAGTTTTAAATTAAGTCAAAAACTACTTAAAATGGTAAGTTAAAATATTTAACTTAAAATTTATACTGAATACAATAAATGATTAAATTTTTAAATAATTTACATTTTAAAAACTATATTACTTATATTATTCAGT
>CATKHJ010178556.1:0-15690 GCA_949750685.1 Vernicia montana
TTTTAATTAATTAATCTTTTTAATTGATTAAAGTTTGAGTCATCAAATCTCTTATTTTTCAAAATCAAAGCCGATAAAACAGTATTCTGCTCTGGTAAAACTACTCTCCCACCACTCAAACCAACCAAAAAGAAGGTATAATCTCTTATCCTCAATCAAACCTCAAATCAAACCAAACCAATCAAATCTGACCGATTTCTAAACCCGTTTCCTCCTCATAGTGGAATGAACTACGTGGGTTTTGATCCCCATTCAGTGGGGTACGTAGACACGCTTGGAATCTGAATCTAAGCCTCAAATCCAAATCCCAACCAATCTCCTTCCCCTTTTATTTTTAAATGTCAATCTATTGTAAATTTATGCTTTTCCATGTAAATTGTAATTAATTCAGTTAATTATTTTTGGAGTAAAGGAGCGATTTTGTGATTTCCCTAATACCCATAAGGGTTAGAGGAAATACTCACTTTTACTTGTGGATGCTTAAATATCCGCACTTTAAATACTTGCTCTTTATTTTTTCCTGTCTCATAAATTATGCCATGCTCATGCATTATAAATTGCCATCAATATCCGTCATCTATGAAATCATTTTTTAAAAGTCAAATCAAATTTAAATGTCAAATCGAGATTATTCAAAACCAAAAACCTAATCCCCGAGCCCAAACTTGGTTCGAAGATTAGTGATTTTATCCTTGAGTAAATTAATCAAAATATTAATAAAATTAGAGTCAAATTGGGTTTTTCCTTAATTTTTTCATTTAAAATAAATTAGAGTGGCGACTCCCGAATCCTTTTCAAAAATCAAAAATCAATTTTCTGAGGCGATAGCCGCTTCCAATCGTGAGCACCAAAACCCGTTCCTTAACCTCCCTTAAAAATCGCTCTCGCCTTTCCTTAAGGCATTCATTTTCCCACGAGCGAGGGAAGGGGCGTTCGAGCGAGGCCTCACAACACCTTTTCAGAATTGACCAGTACCTCTTCAAAGCCTACCGACACCTTTTCATAATTGACCAGTACCTCTTCGAAGCCGACCGACACCTTTTCATAATTGACCAGTATCTCATCGAAGCCGACCGACACCTTTTCATAATTGACAAGTACCTTTTCGAAGCCAACCGACATCTTTTCATAATTGACCAGTACCTCATTGAAGCCGACTGACACCTTTTCAGAATTTACCAGTACCTCCTCGAAGCCGACCGACACCTTTTCAAAATTGACCAGTACCCCCTCGAAGCCGACCGACATCTTTTCAGAATTGACCAGTACCCCCTCAAAACTGACTGACATTTTTCAAAATTGACCAGTACCTCCTCGAAACCGATCGACATCTTTTCAGAATTGACCAGTACCCCCTCGAAGCTGACCGCCATCTTTTCAGAATTGACCAGTACCTTCTCGAAACTGACCGACATCTTTCCATAATTGACCAGCACCCCCTCGAAGCTGACTGCCATCTTTTCAAAAAGCTGACCGTGATGCCATTTCACAACTATACTTCCAAGAAAAGCAGCCTTCCTTCACCCGATCCTGACCATGGTAATAATCTTTCACCCGATTCTGACAGTGGTAACCATCTTTCACCCTAGAGACAAGCAGTTCTGATACCAATGATACAAAATCTCCCAAAGATACCAAAAGCATTTTCCTTTATCAATCAATCTAGTTGAGTCTTCACCCAGAAATGTCTAGAAGCAATCATCTAGATATCACTTTGGTTCCTTCCCCTACTTTTTAACCAAATCAGCCCCATCCTTCACCAAAAAATATCCAGCCCCTAGCCAAGATATCAATTTGGTTCCTCTTTCCGCATCTATTTATCAAACTCAGTCACATCCTTCATCCATAAATGTTTAGGAACAATTACTTAAATATCAATGTGGTTCATTTTGCCATCTCCATTTTCAAACATGTCTCTCACCCAAACATGTCCAAATACTGACCCAGACATCACTTTGGTTCCTTATACCATCCCTTCTCCTAAGTTCACTATCATCAGAATCACCTTACAAACAAGTCAATTCTGATGAGGGGGCAGCTGTGAACCCTCAATTTGCACCCTTAAGATGCTGCTGCAGCTTGACACCTGCTAAATTTCGTGCGCTACGCAGAGCCAGTACGGCTGTCCCACTAGCCGGTTAGCGGGCAGGGGTCAAGGGGGCAGCGCCCCTCGAAAAAATGGATTTTCATGCATAATATTACAAAGAGACTGATAATTTTCTGACCCCGACCGAACTTTTTATACCAGACAGCACCTTTCCAAAACTGACCTGATTTTCTCCATAACTGACTGCCAAAATGTCCGATAATTAATTTTGGATCCAACGCCACTGACCGGTAATTTTTCAAACTTCAGAATACCCCAGAAACCGACTTGAAACTTTCAAAAACTGACCCAAATAAGCCCCGAAAGCCGAGTCGGAGCCTAAAGCCACGAGGAGCCGCGCAGAGACACGCGGCGTTCGCAGTACCCCTCGCGGAGCCGAGTGTCGTCCACGCGGTGTCCACATGTCGTCCACGTGGCGTCCGTGTGGAAGCCACGTGAGCCACGCAGAGACACGCAGCGTCCGCGTGTAGTCCAAGCGGCGTCCGCATGGCAGCCACGCGGAGCCGCGCAGACTGCACGCGCCTCCGCAGCTCTATTTTGCGGCTCCGTCACTTTTTGCGCAATTCTAAAATTGCCCCTCCTTTTTCTTCTTTTTTGTACCCTTTTTGGTCTTTTCACTCCACCCCATTTTCCTATAAATACCCTCCTCCTCACAACTACAAAACACACCTCAAAACCTTTGTGAATTTTCCAATTGCTTTTTCTCTCTCTCTCTCTCTCTCTCTCTCTCTCTAATTAGTTTTACTTTCTCTAATTAATTAATTAGTTAATTAAAAATTAATTTTAATTAACTAATTAATCCTTTTTTAAAGTTCCCATCAACTCTCAATTAATTAATTAATTAAAAATCAATTTTAATTAATTAATTAATCTTTTTTTTAAAATTTTCACCCACTTTCAATTAATTAATTAATTAAAAATTAATTTTAATTAATTAATTAATCTTCTTTTTTTTAATTAAATTTTCACTCAAGTGGTTAATTAATTCTTTTAATTAATCATTTTAATTAATTAAAATTTGAGTAATTAATTCTCTTTTTCAAAATCATTTTCGTTTTCCAAAACGGAACTCCGCTCCGGTAAAATCACTCTCCCACCACTCAAACCAACCACAAAGAAGGTATAATCTCTTGCACTCAACTAAATCTCAAATCAAATCAAACCAATCAAATCTGACCAATTTTAAACCCCCTTCCACCTCATAGTAGAACGAACTACGCGTGTTTTGATCCCCATTCAATGGGGTACATAGGCAAGCTTGGAATCTAAATCTAAGTTTCAAATCCAAATCCCAACCAATCCCCTCCCCCATTCATTTCCATGTAAATTTATGCTTTTTTATGTAAATTGTAATTAATTTAGTTAATCATTTTTGGAGTAAATGAGTGATTTTGTGATTTCCCTAATACCCATAAGGGTTAGAGGAAATATTCTCCTTTACTTGTGGATGTTTAAATACTTGCTCTTTATTTTTCCATCTGTCTCATAATTATGCCATGCTCATGCATTATTAAATTGTAATCAATATCCGTCATCTATGAAATTCTTTTTCAAAAAGTCAAATCAAATTTAAATGCCAAATCGAGATTATTCAAAACCAAAAACCTAGTCCCCGAACCCAAACTTGGTTCGAAGATTAGTGATTTTATCATTGGGTAAATTAATCAAAAGATTAATAAATTGGAGTCAAATTGGGTTTTTTCTTAATTTTTTCATTTAAAATAAATTAGGGTGGCGACCTTCGAATCCTTTTCAAAAAAATCAAAAATCAATTTTTCGAGGCGATAGCCGCTTCCAATCGTGAGCACCGAAACCCATTCCTTAACCTCCCTTAAAAATCGCTCTCGCTTGGCCTTTCCTTAAGGCACATTCATTTATATTTCCCACGAGCGAGGGGAGGGGCATTCGGGCGAAGCCTCACACCTGACAAATTCAAACCACTTGTATTGAAGAAGTATGATGGAGAGACAAATCCTGAAGTCCATATGTTGGACTATAAACACGTCGTCAAGCTCCAAACAATAAGTGATGTGGTACTATGTAGGGCCTTTAGAGGTTCCTTAGACGAAGTCACGACGAGGTGGTTTGACAGCATATCAGAAGAGAGCATTGGCTCGTTCAGACAACTCGCATAGATGTTCATGCATAAGTTCGCCTCTAGAATTCCAATAGAGAGGAAAACTCAATTAAGATTCTTAATCAAAGGATGGTGCTAGAGAAGTAGAATCAGGAGTTGGTAAAGCAGAGAGGGAGGACTCACGTTCAAGTTAACCAGGAGAAGGCCCAGCGAAATAAGTAGCAGGATTAGCAACAACACCAACATATTCAATAGACCCTATTCTAATGGGTTCCACACTGATAGGCTTAAAGATGGTTGACCCAGTATTAGATGGAATTGGAGGGGTTTGGCTAAGGCAGAAGCAGGGGCAGAGTTAGCTAGTAAAGCATTAGAATTTGAAGCTCAAGATCCCTTTTCACCTAAAGGAGCTATTTCAACCTCACACGCTGGGGCTTTGTTTGCCCTTGGCTTGACTATTGCAAACTTAGACTTGTCAGGCAGAGGAGGCAAAGCGTCTGATTTTCTTTTAGGAACAAAGGCTAACACACTATGAAACTTTTGAGAGCTCTATTATAAAAATCAAATGCAATCTTCATGCTCTCGACTGCCAATCTCCTCTAATAACTCTCGGACTTAAGAAAATTAGAAATAGCCTTCTTATAGTTTGCTCTTGCCTAAGTGCAAAGATACTTAACACTTTTCACCTTTAAAAGCGCAATAGACAGCTCTTGTTTCTTTTATTCCAATTCCTTTCCTCTGAGTTTTATGTCAACCTAGAGGTCGAGAATCTCCTTGCCTTTTCCTTGAAGCCTGCCACTTTCTCCTCCAAGCTCTTCAAATCCCTCCTCCTTTAAATTATGGAGTTCTAATATTGATCACTTTCCTTAGTCTTTTCATCTAATGATTGTTAGAGGAATGTTTTGGTGGTCTCAACTTCTTTGGTCAACTTCACTAGGGCCTCGTCATTGACTTTAAATATTTCGACTCCACGCTACTAGCCTCCAGATGAGCATTTTCTGCTCACAACCTCTCCAACTCCTCTAGATGGGCTTGATATTTGTCTTTGCTCCCCTAGTTGCTGCTCCAACTATTGCCTCAGCTGTTCCATCTCAACCTTCTATCTTTCTATGATCCCTTACCGCTCTATGGAAACATCACAAGCCTCGACATAATATTCGTCAAAACTGTTGAGCCTAGCGAGCATTGACGTATTGGCTCTCATGGACTATAAAGACAACAAAAACTGTAAAGTTAAAGAAATATCAAAGTTCAAAAGCAAATTTTAGAAAAAAAAAATACTTCATAATTTTTTCATATTTCTCATCTTACCACTTCCTTCATGGAAGTCCTCAAATGGTTAGAGGGAGCAGGCAAAGGATAGAGAGCAACAACCAAGTCATTATGCAAATTCGACTGTTCCATCTACCTTCTTGAGCTCTTTGACTTTCCTCAGCTCACCAAAAATGGACACAACTTATGGAGACAATAGATCTACTCACAATGGAGGAGGACAAAGACTAGGGTCAATTATGGTCATCAATTTCCTCACATAAGTAGGACCTACTGACTCTGTACCTTTAAGGGACTAGAGGGGCTCTCGAGCCTGAAAAATTTGCTACAAGTCTCACCTCACTTCCTCGTCTAATCTATAGGAAGTGTGAGTTACGCCCCGCAGTAGAACCTTCTCCCTTCGTCTCTTGAGGTGAATCACTCCTAGCTCGGTCTTCGACAATCTCAGCCCTGGACTCTTGAAGAGGCTCGCTCACAACTCTAACAGATTGGACACCAGGTTGACTTTTTGTTGCATTAATAGATGGCTTGCCAACCTAATCCTCAGCCTGAACCTTATTCATTACCCTCGGCCTCTTTGTTGGAGGAGCTAGAGCTTCAGCTTCCACCTTGGTCTCAAGACGAGGCCTTGATGAGATTAGTTGAATTAGAGCCTCCTCTATCGAGACTACCGAAGAGGGAGTATGAGATGTCCTTGCTTGAACAGAAGTAAGGAACTCCTCGAAGCCAGTCTCTACTAAGGGTAGCGCAGAAAGATGACCTCCCTTGACTGGTGGGATGGATAGAAGAACTTTTTTAAAAAAATAAAAAAAGCAAACCAAGTTAACCAACAAAGGGGAAAAAGCTACATTATTAAAAGGAGAATGACCAAAGCATACGAACCTATTATAAGGACTTGGCCTTCGTGGGAGGTGGAAGAAGGTTGAACTTCCTCTCTAACCTCTTCCATTGCCTCTGTTGATGTCCCGAACAAAACACCAGTAGAGGCTTCAGGATGAATTTCAGTTAAAACCTCAACTAGGTTAGAAATAGGAACCTTAGCAGATTCTGAAGGTGGAATTCCCTCGACGTCTGAGGGAAGTGTATTGACAGGTATGATAATCAAGGCGATTGTATCTGAGTCTTGAGCATTGGGGGAGGCCATATCAAGATCACCGGTAGTAGGAAAAACCCTCCGATGGTAAAGAAGCGGTTATTCAGGAGACTCGTTCTCCTCGTCAATGCTTGGCATGGTAAAGGGCCTCTTACCTTTTCCCTGAGCTAATGCCCTGCTCGTCGAGGAAACCTTGCTAAGAGCATTGACCTCCTCAATAACTATATCCTTGGAAAAGGCCTAACTCATTTTACTAGAAGCCTTTTCTCGGGTCCTAGCTTTCTTGCTTTTAGTCTTCCTAGCCTTTAAAGGTCTTCGCTCTCTACAGGAGAAGTCTTCCCTGCGATAAGGCCTCACTTCTCTAGTTACTTCGTCAATAACAGGAAGCAGCACATCAAGATCAAGGGTCTTGGCCTTCACATGCTTGGTATTATTTTCTACGTTTTTGTAGTGACCTTCAGCTGCATAAAAATAACTAGAATCATTCAAAGAAAAAAAATTCAAAAACCAAAAGAAAATGAAGGGCATATGGGACAATAAGAACTCACCCAAGATATCTTTTATACGTATGTAAGGAATGAACTTACCCATAACATCCTTCAATTGAAAGGCTCCGCTAAGTGCCTTCGCATCATATACAACATTGTCCCATGTAAGGGTCTTGATGATGACCAGCTCTTCGCCGCTGAGGCCTTTAGGAAAATCTGGAAGGCCAGTCTTTGGGTTCAACAACTTCCTAGGAAACCTAAAGCCTAGTCCCTCTTCTCCTAAGGGATCAGTTCGCATTATTATTGCGAACTTATTTTTCTACCCAATAACTTTATTGTCCTTTTTAGTAGAGATGATAGTGTCCCTTGGCTGATGTGATCCAAACATTCCCTTAAGAGGACATAGCAATCTTGAAGAATACTTGGAACATCTTCATCGTAGGAATAAGGTTTAAGGCCTTACACACCACCTCGAAGCGAGCAAGCCCTTGATGGAATTTGGATAAAGCAATCTATAAGGAAGTGGGTGGGTCGAAATCTTATCCTGACCTCCATCTGATTGTAGAAGAAGATGTAAGAGGCATTAATTTTTTGGAATCTCTATCAACCCCTCAGCATCTAGCTCTATGAAGATTCTCTCATAAGGCTTCGAAACCCAGAGGGCGAAGTCTGATTTGTCTTCTAGATTGGCCCTGAAAATAGAGAAATCATTATCATTGATGATAGTAGGAATCTTAGACCAGACGTTGATCAAAGGAGCTTCATTAACTGAATCGTGATGGGGGGCATTGCAACGATAAGGGAAAGGTAATGGAAGAAGGAAGAAGATGGGAAAAGAAGAAGAACTAAAGCGGACTTTAGGAAAAGAGTTGAAAGATCAAGAGAATAGAATAAATCAGAGAAAGCAAAAAATGGAAGTGAAAACCCTAAAAGCATTCAAAGGGCGGTATTTAAAATTCAAAATCTTAGAAAACCGCCCCCTAATCATTATTGAGGATAACGAAGCGACAACGGTTATAGAAGCCCTAAAAACGGCTAGGGATAGTCCACCTCTACAAATTTGTGGCCATCATTGAGGCACGTGTCCAACGGATATCTTGGAAACAGATCCTTCATTTAATGCGATATATTAACTATTAGAAGCCAAAAAGATTTACTTAAGAGAATAGACTAGACATAAGGGAGACATCTCTGAATCGAAGTGAAATGATGAGAAAAGAATGAAATTGACGAGGCGATCCTTTCAAACAAAGCAGTCTGTTCAAAATAAACTAAGAGTCATAAGGGAATGTTTTTACTGAGGCCAACCCTGGCTTCGCCTTAGAGAAACAAGGGGCCCTCTAATGAGGAATAAAAATAACCAACTTTAAATGGGCTTATGATGGAGAAGGCCCATTAAAAAGAGTTTTCGCTTATAAGCCCAAAATAAATGTTCAGTTAGTAATCCAACCCACTCATTAGTATCGCCTCACTACAAAGTATGATGACTCACCTCCTACGAACACAATAGCCACCAATTCACCCTCTCTTGTACCAAACAAAGACCATGCTTCCCTGAAAAACCAACTAACTCGATATGCCCAAGATATCAAATAGGCCTCTATACCAACCATCATTTGTCGATACATAAGACGAGGCACATCAGGATTAAGCATGCTCAGGCCAGCGTTTCTCTCCCAACAACGTCCAAGTTCATGCATTGTGCCAAGGAGGCTAATGACAGAGAGGTGGCCTATCCTTTCAAATCGGACCTCACTGCTCTTACCCACCAATAGGATTTTGCTACTTGTCTACCTATTTCTCGCCACTTATAGAGTTATATCAGTATAAAAGGAAATGTTACTTGCTCATGCAAGGTAGCTAATTCTATAATTTCTCATCCGCTTTTTTTCACTAAAATCTCTCTCTAGAACTTTGAAGACTCATCATCTTTCTGGAGGTTCCAAATCTCCATAAGTTTCTAACTTAAGCATCGAAAGGTTTTTAGCTTGGCCCTTTAATGTTATTTGCTTATCTTACAAACCCAAATCCTTTTCAAAGAAGATTCAATCCAATTTCTTGATCAAACTCTGATCACTTAGGAAAAGACTTGCTTAGGCAAGTATTTTCCTTGATTCCTATCCTCATTTGGTAATTTGTAATATTTGTTATAAGTTGTGGTTGAAGAGTTTTAATTTATTCTGCTTTAATTTGATAGTTTGGTTTTGTATTAGGCAAAAACAAAAAAAAAAATTGAAAAATTTATTATGAGATCCTACAACGTATAGTGTTTTATCTATTAAAGTTTTAAAGTTTTATTTTTCACAATGAGCCCTCAAATTTGTTTTTTACATTGAGAACATTTTTTATGATGAAATAAAATTGATGATAAATTCTTTAACACTAATTTCAAAATATTAAAAAATGTATCCTAATCTTTTAAAAATTATTGAAATTATATATATAAAAAAAGAAAGACTTATTTATGCATCCTTAAAATTTTCAAATTGTATGTATTACACAATTTAATTTTTTTAAGAGTAATGTAAAATTTTTAGTAATTTATACATTGTGGTTACATAATTTTTTATCAATCTTATTTTTACTATGCAAAAAGTTTTCAATGTGAAAAAAAAAAAAAAAAAAAAAACTAAAAATTTGAAAGTTCAATATAACAAAATAAAATATTAGAAGCTCAATAAATAATTCGTATAAAGATTAAGGATTCCAAAATAAAATTTTTACAATTCATATATTAATTATAAATGTCAAGTTACAAACTAAAAATTCCATAATATCAGACTTAGCCAATCCAACTAGGCATCATTGTCTTGTATCCAAAAAAAAAAAAAAAACTCTTAAATCTATCAAATATTTGATAGATGATGAACTCAGATTCGGAACTTCTCAGCATCTAAAGATCCAATGGGATAATACAATTATATTTATAATTCTCTCGGTCATGGAACCCTTAGGAAGAGTCTAAGATGTGAGTCACTCAGTCACCAAGTGTCTTTAAAGTTTGAAACGATATGCTACAATCAACAACTCATGTCGTTTTCCTCCTTGTCTGGAGTCCCTTGATTCAATAGACACCTCACATGTAGTTAAATAATTATAAATATATAATAATAAAAGATACGAGAGTAAAATTCATATGAACAAAGCCAAAAACTGAGATATCATGTCTGTAATTTTTCAAAATTAGCACTCTCTCTAACTGTAAATTACAATAAAATCCTATGGATTTTTATCAACCAAATGTTAGATTTTAGTGAATTTATGGATTTGGTGAAATTACAAATTCTCCAAAAGAAAACCCTGACACTGGATCAATTGAATTTCTTGCAAAAAATAATTGAATTTGAGCCTAACAATAACTTGCAATCTGTCTAAAAATACACATGAAATTCTTGGAACCAATTAGCAATTTTTGTTTTCTTGAACTTCAAAATGATTCCATGGTGATCATCATGATTAATTAGCTTTAATAATCATTTAATCCCTTGTATATTAAGCTTTAATGGCTCTTCTCAGTATATAAATCTCTGACCTGACCTCCATTCCATGCACCTCACGTAGGCTTTGGTTTCATGGCCATGACTTATAATATAGATCAATCTTTGCTTCTGCAGATTTGGGTATGCAAAGAATTTCTAGAAGTCTTTTATCTTTCTTTTTTCGGCTCTTGGCTTGAAGAATTTTCAGAGGTTGAATCTAATCCGAAACACTTGAGAAAAGCAAGTTTAGCAAGCCTAAAATAGTTGCAGGGATGGAATTCAATTCTCGTGTTTGTTGAAAAACCCTCCCTTACTGCATTTTCTTCTCTTACAATTCTTGAACTTGTGCTTGTTACTATCTCTCCTTTTATACTTTGGCTTTCTCCTACCTGCAAGCATCTTGTCAACTATTACACATTTCTAAGTCCAATTTCTTTCAGTTTTATTATTATAATTATTATGAATATTTAAGGTAGATTAAACTCCTAAAATCAGATATGGTTTTGCAGTCACCAAGTTATACCCTTTTTATTAACTTTATCACACTTTTCCATTACTTGGACCCATGAAGAGCCCACATAATCCATATTCTATTGTTTTATATCAACTATTTAAACTAACAAATTTTTTTACTCCTTTAAAAAATTTTCATGTACAAAATTGATTAAATTCAATTCTAAACCCATCATTCAGAAGATAATTTCTAATTAATACTTTTTAACTCATAAAAAAATTAGAATTCCGTATACATATAAATTAATCCAAGATTACTCAGACTAAAAAAAAAAGACTTAACAATTCTTGTAGTGTTATTGACTTAAAACTTTAAATCAGAATAGCACTACTACCCTGTCATGGTGACGATAATAATGTATTTTTTTTTTTTTTTGTTTTTTGGATAATACAAATACAGTTATGGGTTGGCCTTTGATTATTATTTATCAGAAAATAATAAAAGTTTTCATTCCACATAAGAAAATGTTTGGTACCTACTACAAATAGTCCAATAAATAAATAATACTTAGTGAAACTGATAATTATTCAAAGGGAGGATTATTTTAATCATATAAATAAATAACTAACTTCATATGTTTATAACACAAATTGTGATGAAACAATTGAAATATAACTGTACAAATTTTTTTTTTGTTTTGACGTAAATTTTGAAATCACGTTCGTTTTTCAGACGTTTAAAACATTTTAAAAAAATTGTCAACAAAAAATATTTTTCTGATGAATAGGAAATTAAATTTTTTTTTAAAAATTATTTTTCGAATTTTAACAAACTCTTTATATTAAAATAAAAATATGTAAATATAAATTTATTAATCTAACGAACACTGATATTCACTACCGGCAACTATTAATAACCAACGCCAGCCGCCACCAAACATCGCCAACTTCCGACAATAACCAAATTTATCATTTTTATATATTTTTTCTCATACTTAACAATAAAATTTTAAAATAATAAAATTATTATAAATTTAAATATATTTATAATCTTATAAATTAAAATTTTTAATATTATAATCAAACAACCGAAAATTAATTTTTAAAAAAATAAATATTTTTCTTAAAAAATATTTTTTAAATATAAGTTACAAACGGAATTTAATTTATTTATTTATTTATTATTATTTTTATGGGCGGTGCCGTTTATTTCGCTGAATGACAAAAGAATCCATCCCGTTGAATTCTAAATACAAAAAGGAAAAGGACATACCAAATACTATTGCTTCTAAGCTTCACCAAACCATCAAATTTAATTCCCTCAAATAATCTATTTTTTTTATAAAAACTAAAAAATAAATTTTAATAACAACTATTTAATATTAAAACAAAAATATTTTTATCAAATAACAGTTGAAACAGCAATATCAAAATATTCTTTTAACACTTCCGTGACAACTAGCTAAATAATTTTTTATATTTATAAAGCCCATCCTTGAATTTTTTATGATATGACTGACATTTTCAATATATAAAAATGTTTGAAGTTTAAGTTTTAAATAAGAATTTAAAAAAATGACATTATAAAAAAAAATAATAAGAACATATATATATATATATATATAGATTAGTACTATAGCTTAATTATGTAAATAAAAAAATATAAAAAACCAAGAAAAAAAAAAACTCCTTACCTTATTTCATACTTATTTAAGCATATAGTATTTAGAATTTTTTTTATTATTTAAAAATCAACATTGAATTCAAATTTTAATAAACTATTTCATTATTTAATTTATTCATCAATAATTAAAATTATAAAATAAATATATATTACAATATTATTAGTTTATTTATTTAACGCCCGGTTTATAAACTAAGTTGGAAACTAAAGCCTCATTGCTAAGGTAATTAATCCATCATTAAACCTTTAAATTACTTTTAAATTTTTTTACAATGATTAATACTACAAATCTTCATGATGGTTAAAATCGGGCCCTCAATAACTATTACATCATATGGAAAAAGTGGAAAAAAAAAATTTTGAAGAAATTAATGAAATTTTTTAAAATATTTACATTAAAAAAGTAGTTACTCTCTTTATCATCTTCTTCTTATTCTCTTTTTATTTATTTATTTTTTTTTAAAGGACTCTTCTTTATTTATTTATTTTTTTTAAAGGACCCTTCTATATTTAAATCACGTTTAAAGATGTTATACACTAATTAAAAATTATATTTAATTAATTAATTATATAAATAAAAAAATTATATTATTCTTAAATTAATTATTTTTACTAAATATATTTTTATTTTTTTCAAAAAATAAAATAATTATGAATAAGGATAAAATTAATAATAAATAATAAATATTTTTAAATAATAATAAAACTTCAAATATTTAGCAACAAAATTTTTCTTCCAAAAAATCACTTAATATTAAACAGAAAGAATATATAATTAGAATAAAATTCATCAATGGCCAACAAACATTTATTTATTTATTTTCAACCAAATAAAACCTTTTTTTTTTTAGGAATTCAATCAAATAGAACTTTAAAAGAGCGGAAACAATTGAAAAAACCAAAAAGAATTTGAACTTCATAAGATTAATATGCTTTTATATAGTCAAATAAAAAGCCGAACAATTATATTTTTAGCGAATCGGATCAATAAAAAGGGGTTTTGGTAATCGTACGTACCTGATTATGCTGCAAAAGATTTGTGACGGTTGTTGTGTTATTGTGCTTGAGAATTACCTTGTTTAAGTAAGAAGAAGTGGAAGCTGAAGCTAATAAGGAAGATGAAGAAGAAGAAGAAGAAGAAGAAGACGAGTTATTGTGAGAGAGATCTGAAGTAAAAGCACTGAAACAATAGAGAAGAAAAATTAGGAGAAAAAATATTAAGATTTGGATCCAAATTAGCCATGGGATTCTATAACTTTCTATTGTAAGATCATCACCTAAATCAAACATCGAAGTTACTTAACAAGAAAATGAAATTGTAGTTTTCCCAGAGAGAGAGAGAGAGAGAGAGAGAGAGAGATGGAAAGTTTGGTGTTTGGGGAAGTTTTGATTGCAGCTTTTTTTTAAAGGTTGGACCGACCGAGGAAGTGAACGTGAGAAATTGTTGACATTTTCTTTTCATTTCCCACTCGTTTCTTTATGCGCGTGATTCTATTGTTTTCTTTTTAACTAGTAGACAGAAGGGGTGTTTTTTTTTTTTTTTTTTTTTTTTGCACCAAGATAGAAGGGGTGTTGGAACTGTGAAGTCCAATAGGATAAAATTATATTAAGTGGTTGGGTTTAATTTAATTTGAAAGTTAAAAAAAAAAAAAAATTATTGATTTGATTTGAAGATGATTAAAATGGTTTAAATATATACATTGATTAAAATGGTTTAAGAAAAATACCTAGCTAGGTATAGCTCTGAGAGACATGGGAGTGGTGTAAATTTATTGTATTATTTTCGAGGCACTATTGATTTGATTATATTTTTATATAATTCATATTTGATATTAGCATGCAGATGCTGATTATTTATCTGATCTCCATAATGGTAGATCTCAGATTGGTTATGTGTTTACTTATAATACTGCAAATTTATAAAGATTTTTATGATCCTGAAGTACCTCAATAAAGATGATCCCATTATGTTATTTGAGAATAATGCAATATGCATTGCACAAACTAAAAATAGATATATTAAGGGTGACCAAATTAAATATATTTCACCCAAATTCTTTAATACGCATAAGCTCCAGAAGAGTGATGAAATAGATATCCACTAAATTCGCTCGAGTGACAACCTATCAGACTTATTTACTAAGTCCTCATATAATGTCATATTTGAATGGCTTGTTTTATTGATTGATATGTGCCGTTTTAAAATGTTGTCCTCATCAGGGGGAGCGAATTAGTATAATATTGTACTCTTTTTCCTTAGTCAAGATTTTGTCTCACAGGATTTTCTTGACCAAATATTTTAATAAAGCAATCTGTGCAATGACAAAATAGCACATGGATTATACTTTTTTCCTTAGCTATGTTTTTTCCCACTAGGTTTTCTAGCAAGGTCTTTAACGAGGCATATTCATAGCGCAAGTAATATCTAAGGGGGAGTGTTATAAATAAATTATTATATCTGGATATTATTTAAACATTCTTGAGTATGTATTTTAAAGAGACTATAGTATAAAGCTATTTCAGTAATGTTGTATATACTAAACTCTAGCTATTCCTCTTGTGAACCCTCAATTTTGCACCCCTAAAATGTTATCGCAGCTTGACACCTGCTAAATTTCATGCATTACGCAGAGCCCTCCGGCGGGAGCCGTACCCTGTCGTCGGTGCCTCGGGCGGCGTGCCCGTACCATGTACCCCAATTTACCCTTTTGCCCCTCCTTTTATGAAATCCCTAAATTACCCCTACCTTTTTCTGCTTTTTGTACACTTTTTAGTCTTTTTCCACCTCCATTTTTTCCTATAAATACCCCCATTCCCTTTATTTCAAAACACACCAAAAGCATTTTGTTGAACTTTCCAAATTGCTTTCTCTCTTTCTCTTATTAGCTTTTACTCTCTCCAATTAATTAGTTAGTTAATTAAAAATTAATTTTAATTAACTAATTAATCTTTTTTTTAATTTTTCACAAACTCTCAATTAGTTAATTAATAAAAAATTAATTTTAATTAATTAATTAATCATTTTTTAAACTAAAAT
>CATKHJ010178676.1:0-20079 GCA_949750685.1 Vernicia montana
AAAATATAAAATCTAAGCTAAAAAATAAATAAAAAATTCAAACAAAAATAAAATAAAAACACAACACAATTAATATACCCAAAACAGAATCAAAAAAAAATTTAACAACAATAAAAAAACATATACATCCAACAATAACAGTAAAAAAAAAAAATTAAACAACAACTAACCTAAAAAATACAAAAATCAACAAAAAATAAATAAATAACTCACTTGAATGTTGAACCAGAAGGAGCGGCAACGGCAGAGAAACAAACAGGAGATGGCGAGCGACGACCGGCGGAGATGGCGAGCGGCGACTGGCAAAACCAAACAGAGAGAAGAAGAGAAGAAGAGAAGAAAATTTGCGCAGGAAAGAAGAAGAAGAAGAGATCTGACTTTAATTTAGGTTTTATATTTTAGCGACGGATTGGCAAGGGAATAGCGACGGCTCAAGAAGTTTTAAGGAAACGGTGCGTTTTGATTTTGCCCTGTCAAAAATAGCGACGGATCATATTAGCGACAGATTAATCCGTCGCTAAATTTTCAAAATCAGTCGTTAAAAATGGCGCAATTACATGGAGCCAAATTTAGCGACGGATTAATCCGTCGCAAATCCTTCGTAATTTATTTTATAATTTCAATCCATATTTTCGTCGCTATTCCGTCGTTAATAGCGACGGATTAAATCCGTTGCTATTAATCCATCGCCAATTTAATGAATTCTAGTAGTGATGGTTTGGTACGGTTCTTGGTATGAATAACTACTAATCTCCAGAACCGTACCAAAAAAAAAAAATCGAGACGATTCGGTTCGGAGAAAGTTAAACGGTCAACGGATATTTTTCAGTTCTGAATATTTTCGGAACGGTTCGGTATCTGCGATTCCCGTGCTCAGTCCTAATTTAATGTATTCTTGAACGGAGAAAATGACTTGGAACCAGGGATAATTTGGTCAATTTATGTGATAAAATTATTAATTATTGTGCCCTATAAAAAATTGCTCTAACAATATCTTTATCCTTCTTTTACTCCTTATAATAAAATTTTATTGTACAATAAAATCTTAATTTATTTTTATAGAAATTTAGGTTTTTTTTTTTATCAACTTCGATAATAGAACTTCATAATTTTTTTATTATTATTACTCAACCTTATAAGTATTGTACATGAATTTTCTTCTCTCATAATAATTATATATCTTTCCATTTGAATCCTATAATTATAACTTATTTATAAATAAAAATGATTAATATATTAATACATCCTTAAAATTATATTGATCATACGATTTGAGTAAATTGAATGTCCTAAATGAATGTTATAATTAAATTAATCCAATAAATATATAATTAAAAATAACTATAATTAAAAAATTATTTTATTATTTATAATTAATGTATAATATTTTTTAAATTATATAATTTAGAGATAATAAATTTGAAAGACTCACGTGCGTGGCATGTGCTACCAAAATTAGTATACTAAAAAAGTAGAATATAAACAAGTACAAAAGCAAGTATTTTTTACTAATTATTTTTTATGATAAAAAGAAAATTATTTTTCTTGAGAAATAACGCTTTCTATATGGAAATTATAAATAATGTTTTGTTCCTATCTGGTCATTGTTAATTGAAATTTTCTTTAGGACAAACGTATAAATACATCTCTCTCTTTTAGATTGGTGCTCAAATAAAATATATTTTTTTTTATCTCTTTTCGATTTTGAATATTTTTTTTAAAATAAAGATAAAATATATTTTATCTTTATTAAAATATAAAATATTTTTTTTTATATAAATTATATTTTAATATATAAGAACTAAGGAGTCATTTTATATTAAATTAAATTTGTAATATTTTAATTAATTAATTAATTTTATTAACTTTAAATTTCACAAATATTAAATTTTCTCCAAATTGTTTAAAAAACTTATACAAAAATAAAAATTAATATGTAGATGCATAAATATTAATTTTTTATTTTTAACATCACTTGACAAAAATCCTAAATTATGGACAGAGGGTTTTATATGTAGCATTTTGAAAAGGCTAAGGGTCTAATGGGACAAAAAAAAATATTAAGGGCTCACTTGAACATCAGCTCAAATGAGAGGGTTTTATATATGTCATTTTGAAAAAATTAAGGGTCTAATGGGGCCAAAAAAAATATTAAGGGCTCACTTGAATACCAGCACAAAGTAGAGGGTCTTATTTGTATCTTTGGCCTTTTCTTTATAACATACCCCCTCCGGTTCTTAATAACTGTCTTTTTAGAAAAGTGATTTTGTTTCAATATAATTGTCGTTTTACAAACCCAATGTAACATTAATTGATTTTTTTTTCAAAATTACCTTTAATATTAATTGACTTAGTGTTATTGGTAGAGTTTTAGTGAAAAACAAATTAAGAGTATATTAGTCTACTTGGTTTAAAATTATTTCTAATTTATTACTTTCTTAATCTAAGTACATTTCTCTAAAACGACAGTTATTAAGAACCGTATGGATTATCAGTTTAAAACCAAAAAATTAGGAATACAATTAGCGTTTATATATTTTTGTTTAAAAATAATAAAGTTTATTTCAATTTAAAATGTCATTTAATTTTATATGGTTTGTAACGTAGAAGGGTAAGGATTTGTAAATTTTAATCATCTCTTTCTCTTTTTTTAATTTTGATAATTCCTTTCCTTTTCCTTTTTTTGGCATATAAAAAAATTTTAATGAAATAAATTTTCAAAATTTAAATTATCAATCTCCTATACTACAAGGTAGAAGCTACACTTATTCACTACTTTATTAATTCAATGATTTCTTTTACTTAAAAATTTTCAGATTGTAGTCAAAATAATTTTATATATTTAAGCTATTTTAATTTTTCATAGCTTTTATAGCTTAGTTACAAAATAATTCAATAATTTTATATGTGTTAGCTGTTAATGAATAACAGCTAACACATCCTCATTTTCTGGCAGCTTATTTTTACATTGGAAAATATCAAATATTTATGAGTTTATCTAATAATTTTAAGAGAAAATAATACTCCCTTCATTTTTTTTTATCCTTTTTTTTTATTTCACAAAAATTAAAAAATAATTAATTACTTTAAATTTTAAAAATAAGATGATTAAAATACCCTTATTGATTATAGAGTAATAGATAATATATATATTAATTATATAATAGATGATAAAGATTGAATTGAAAAAAAAAAAATTCTTATTGATTTTCTAAAATAAAGATATTTAAAAAAAACGGATAAAAATGAATAGAAAAATGAATATTTTTGTTAAAGGATAATTTAATCATTTGCAAGCAATTAATGTATATTTTTATATTTATGCCTATTTAACATTGTCCTTTTGAAAATTTTTTAGGTAAATTGAATTTATTAATTTATTTATGAATTAATTCAATAAAAATAAGATATATAAATTAATGATATAATATAAAATTATTAATGTGATATTATTAATTAACGTGTTTTATTTTTATTAAATTAATATATAAATAAAGTAGCAGGCTTAATTTACCTAAAAATTACTCCGACACTCCGTCCTATAAATAACAGTAGATGTGATGAGCTGCTCGCTGGGACCCATTCTGTATTCGTATCCATGCTGTCCGCTGGTTCTTGTAGAATTACACTACCACGCGCTCTTTGGAATGTGTTATTTAAATTCTTTGGCAAAATCCATATCTCAAAGCTAAAAAAAACAAGACATCATTTCTTTTTTTTCTTTTTTAACTTCCTCTCCATTGGCATATGGAATGACACTAATGCAAGGAAAGGATAACACTTTTATTAAGAAAACAAAATCAATTAACCTTTAATTCAATAATTTTGAAATTCTCTTTAAAGTTGTGAAGTCTTGGTCATTAACAGAATAACAATGGTCAATCTAAAATTTTTTATTAGTGTAGCAAAATACACATAAATATAAAATTTATATTCACCCATAAAAATCAAAGTAAATTTTTGAATATCAATAATATTGTTCCATACTAGCAAAGGTAATTTTTTTTAATTAAAAGAAAATAATATGATGAAATATTGATTAAACTAAAAAATATATTAAAAATATTATGCGGATTAGTTCTTAAATTTTTTTTAAAAAAAAGTCAAATTAACAAAATAAATGGAACAAATTTAATAGGTAATTACACATCTAATTATAATCAAATAAAATTTAGAGTAATTAAAAACTAAATACTAACCATTTATATATGGAGACAAGTTTGTAGAGTTTAGTGGGGGCAAATACATAGACTTCTCATGAATATAAAGATGAAGCGGTGAGAATAAGTTTGGCTTCGTTATTGGTCATCGGATTAATGACTCTCTTTAAAGTTGAGAAATCTTAGTCATTGGACTAATAATCCAATGATCGAGTACGTAAATGCCTCATAGAGTCGTAGTGTAGAGGTTAGAGAGTTCAAATTATGACAATTATCTTTTCTTTTAAGAAATTTTTTGATGCACACAAACAAAAGTTGTGAAGTCTGAAAATTATTAAGCTCGAGTAAAAACTAAATTAAGTAAAAAAATATATATGTTAGAAATTATTAATAAAATATTCAAGTGAGATAATTTAATCTTTACATCTTAACTTTTTTTTATTTTTTATTTTTTCTCTTTGAAAATCTTAAAGTAAAATTACATATAAATATGTATAATTTCAGGATATATATATATTTATAATTTCAAGATATATATATATAGTATTCTAATTTTACTCCTATACTATGATATTTTATATTTTTTTCTCATAAATATAAATTTGAATTCACCTTGATCCAAAAATGAAAACCTATCTAAATAAACTCATTTGAAATTAAAATGCTATGTTTTATTCTACTAATTAATTAATTTATTAAACTCTAAAAAAATTGAAATTTTCATAAATAATGTAACATCAAAAGTTAAATTGACATAATTTTTATAACTTTTCTTTTATCATAAATACAATAAATATGTAATGAAGTTATTAATCTCGAACACTCTCCCACTTTATAGGGACAATTATATAATTTGCAGTTGGATGACTAACGACAACGAAGATGACGTTCGTGCTGACGCTTCTTTTTAGTGACACGTCGTCTATCTGGATCAACATTTATCCATCACCCATAACACCAAACATTTGGCGCGTGTTTTTCAATCTCCCAAAAACACGCGTGGAAAATTGCCAATCTTTCACCAACAAACCTACACAACACTAAAAAGAAAACAACTAGTACGTTTTAAAGAGAAAAAGAAAAAGAGGAGAAAAAAAATTGAAAAATTAATAAAATAAATAAATAAAACCAAACTCTTTATCAATCATCACTGCTTCATCCATTAAAAAAATTAAATAATAATAATAATATATCCAATCTCATTTCCCCCAACATATACATATATATTACTTTCTTTTATCTTATATTCATAGACAAAAGGGGAAAGAAATCGAAGAAAAGAAAGAAGATGAGAAACCCATCAACAAATGCATCGCCAGCCGGAGAAGGTGGAGGAGGAGGAGGAGCTGCGGCGGCTGCGACAAGTACAAAAACACCGTGTTGTATCAAGGTAGGGTTAAAGAGAGGGCCATGGACACCAGAAGAAGATGAACTTCTTGCAAACTACATAAAGAAAGAAGGAGAAGGAAGATGGCGTACCTTACCCAAAAGAGCTGGACTTCTCCGATGTGGGAAGAGCTGCCGTCTTCGATGGATGAATTATCTTCGTCCTTGTGTAAAACGTGGCCAGATCGCTCCAGATGAAGAAGATCTCATTCTTCGACTCCATCGTCTTCTGGGTAATAGGTATATATAAAGAAAACCCATCAAATATGTGAATTTTTGAATTGGGTTTTTAGGGTTTTGTTAGTGGATTGTGTCATTTCATGATGAGTTCAGTCTCTTTCTTCTTTTTCTAGCTAACTCTAGGGTTTTACTGTACATGTGTTCAAACTCTATATCGAATCTTTATCTATCGTATTAGGAATAACTCTAATATTCAACACAAACACACATCAACTTAAGATCTATTATAGTGAGTTACGTTTGTTTGTTATGCCATAATGGAATGCATTTTTCGATTATATTACATTTTATCACGGTAATCAATATTAGTTATGTTGGTTATGGTGCAACGGAATGTGATAGTAATATGAACAAATGCATCATTGCAGTAATCAAACATAACTTATTTATGTACACATATAGTTTTCACCTTGTAGATTAGATCATGTTCATGATAATAATATTAATACGATACTTGCTCCACCTGGGTTTTTTGCTAACTTGTACTGTTTTGTTTTTGGATTGTTTGATAATTAGGTGGTCATTGATAGCTGGTAGAATTCCTGGGCGAACAGATAATGAGATAAAGAATTACTGGAACACTCACCTAAGCAAGAAACTGATAAGCCAAGGAATCGATCCAAGAACTCATAAGCCACTCAATCCCGATCATCAATATCATGATAAACAACAACACCACAAAGCTTCTTCATCGAAAGCAAATCGCAAATCATCATCAAGTCCTAAGCACAGTAACAATAACAACAATAATCCTACTTCTTCTTCTGGTCTTGAAGAAAAAGAAACTACTACTAATAGTGGTGGTAGTACTCATCAACTTATCAGCAGCAACGAAGAAAACATTTACTTAATATATGAAATTGCTTCTTTGGATCAGCATCATCATCCTATTCATGTTAGCAATGGATATACAAGCTTGCTAAATTGTGGTGGTGGTGGTGATGGAAATAATTGCGGGATGGATTTGAGAAGCAATATTCAAGGCATTAGTAATGAAGAAGATGAAGATATCAATTATTGTACTGATGATGGTTTCTCTTCATTTCTCAATTCACTTATCAATGAAGAAGCTTTCACTACCCAACAACAGCAACAACAACTACAATTACAACAACAACAGAATCAGGCCATTAATGGGATTGTGCCCAATTCAGATCCTTTGGTTTCAATTACTACTTCAACACTTGGTCTTGGAACTGGCTGGGAATCTTCTCTCATATCCTCCACTTCTAACCAAAGTGATCCCAGCAAGAGGGTTAATGACCATCTTGAGTAGTCTATATATTTATATATATGCTATTTAAATTGTTCTTGTTCCACTTCACTATCATATCTCTATTATTTTCATTAATTCTTCTGGTGTTTTTTTTTTGTTTTTTTGTTTTTGTTTTTTCTTGGGAACATGAGAACTCTTGTTGTAAGCATATTATTGCAGAATAATGTATAATGTTGATGACTTGTGTGTCAATGAATGAATGTATGTATGTTAATGTTTGTAATTCAACTTTGTTTTGAAATCTTTCAATCTCAAATATTGAAGATTCAATGTTTTTTCCAACAATTATTCAAAAGAAAAATTGGGGGATTAATTTCACCCCATGATCATTAATTTGAGCTTAATTATCACCTAGATGATCTTTGCTAGCTAGATTTTAGTAAAATTTTACATGATAACTAAGTAATTTTCTTATCTTCTATCAATATACACAAAATTGATTAAATTTACATAAAATAGTCTTAGTGAAATAAAATCAAATTAAGTTAATGCGTGATATTCTAAATTATGAAAAATTGAAACTCAGTAATCATGATAAAATACATTGATAAATAACTTTGGATGAAATAAAGCCAAAAAAAAAAAAAAAAGGATTATATACCTCTCATGCCCTCATATAGTCTAAGCTATATAAATATTTTTTTTTTTGTGTGTGGAATTCAGCATGTGAAGATAGTATAATAAGCAACTATATATACAAGTTCATAAATACAAAATCCATATGTACAAAGTTAATTGTGTGTCTCACCATTCTATGTAATAATGACAAAGTCATAATTAATGAAGAGACTCTCTTCATATTATTGATTAAATTGTATTCTATAGCACTCATGTTCTATAATTTTCGTCTCATCATTCTTTATGACTTTGTTTGGAATGATTTCTTAGATATTGCAATATCATTGAATTATACTTTTAATGTTGTTATACTTGGTAGGATTTAGGATATGATTACCATTTGAGCTATTGTTAAGAAAAGTATTACATTAAAAATATTAATTAAAGACATTAAAATTTATTTTTAAAATGAATTTTATATGTTATGGTAATGAAAGTTTCAAATCAAGTAAATAACACTACAAAAATGTTCTCAACAAAATCTAAAATGATACTTTATCAGAAAGAAATTTCAACTTCATTATCAAACATGCTCATACTTTCATAAGTTGCCCATTTAATCTTATTCTTCAAATCATTGAAGTCTAATTGCTTAAAATTCAAGATAAGAAGCCTTTTGTCTAGATTGCATTTATGATATTTACAGACCAATATAACACTTACTCTTTCCGTTTCAAAATGATAGTCGTTTAAGGTTTTGACATACTGATTAAAAAAGTTATTTAATTGTCATAATTTTAAAGTAAAAATACTAAAATATTCTTTTTTTATTTTGATGTAGAGAAATAAAAGCAATTAATACAAATATTTAGTGGATGAATAAAGGAAGTGTAAAGTTGGAAAAAATTAATAAATACATTTTTGAAATTCTAAAACGACAAATATTTTTTAAAAAAATTCTCTAAAATGATAGATATTTTGAAACGGATGGAGTTTCTGTTAGAATATTGATTAATTGGTTTGTTTCTTTAAGATAGATAAATATGCTGAATTTCAAAATTAAAAAAAAAAAAAAAATCAGGTGCACTGAGAATTTAGCAATTAATCAATCTCTCAAGAAACTACATAATATAGATGGTTATGGAGTTCTCATGACATGGTTTTATTTAGCAATTCAAATGGTTACATAATGACTTTTCTTAAATTTGGTTATATAATAGAGTTTAGGAAACTATAGTTTTGAAAAAATCAAAGTTTTTAGCTTTTTTTTTTTTTTTCAAATTATGGTTTATCAAAAACAATTAATTTTTTTTTAAAATAATAAAAAATAATTCAAAATGTAATTTTTAAAAGCGTGTCATAACTCAATCCAAAACAGACATTTATGTAAGGTAATTACCTCTATTTTAATATTAGCAAAAGTCTTTTAAGATAATTGTAGGTGGGAGGACTCGAAACCAAAAAAAATTCGATTTTCATATTTGTAGAGAGTGAGAAAAACAACTAAACAATACTTTTTTTTTTGCCACATCATGTCATAAAAGATATTTCAATAGTTGAATTAAATTTGGTTTAATCTAAGTGATAATCTTATAAAACTAATGGTGGAAATATGGTTAAATGATCTATTAATTCAACTGTTCATGTTAATTAAACTTAATAGCTTTTATAGAATCGTAGTGAATGACTTCAATGATCTAATGCAATTGCATTTAAACTCACTTAGGTGAATCCTCATTCGCTAATTGGCTACTTTGGATTGAGAGCATGAATTATTAATTTTAATAAAGTGATTTCTTGATCTATTTCTAGCTAATATAATATATTATTATTATTATTAACGTTAAAACTCACCATTTCAATAAATAAGCCTTTGATTCAATAGTATGGAGTCATTTACAGGCTGAAAAATCTTGAATTTGAATTTTGATAGGAACAAAATTCACCAAAAAAAAATCTCACCATCTCACATTGTTAGATAGGACTCCAATATTATTAAATAAAAAACTCATTAATAGTATATTACAATATCAAATCCAATGAATCCAACCTATATAATATATATAGTCCTCAAGATTATTCTCCATTAATGGTCTCTTGAATATTAAGGTTGTGACACTGGATATTGAATACTTTCTAGCTTCATGGAGTTAAAACTTGTAGCATGTGCCAAAGGCCAAAGGGGGCATTTGCGATGGGCAGTGAAAATTTGGAATTTATATTAGGATTCATATGGGAAACGTTGATCTAAATTTAATTTTTAAGTGTAAAATTATGAAAAATCAATGTGCTATACTCAATTATTTTAATAACTTATTGCATTTAGTATATATTTTAAGTTAAAAATTTTAACTTATCATTTTAAGTGATTTTTTACTTAATTTAGATTTTTAAAATGTAGTTATCAAATAAATTTAAAACGATTAAGTACTGAAAATTTTAATTTTAGATGCTGAATGGTATTATCAAACACCACCTAACTATCCCTATTCATTCTTCATAAAAAATAATAATTATTATTATTATTATCCCTATGCTTTAGGAGACTTCAAATTTGAGTTTTTTTTTTTTTTTTGGGTGAACCTTCAAATTTGAATTTTATTGGCTGGTTAGAGGATTTATGAAAATGAAAAACTCCTTAATCGTGTATCTTATCCAATAATAAAACAAGTAGCATGTATTATGTATATAACTTTATCTAAAAGTTAGGATGTCTAATTTTTATTTGGCTTAATTATATATAATAATAAAAATTTTAATTCGTCATTTTTTGCAATTTCAATTTTGGCAATTCGTCATAAAAACTATTAAATTTTGGTGGTCTCAAAAATAAATTTATGTCAAAAAATACAATAAAAATAAATAAATAGAACGGAAATAACGTTATTTCTATTTTATCTGAAATATCCTCCAATTTCATTCTACGATGATGGTGGTGAAAGCGTATATTTGCAAGCACCGGTGGACACAGGAAGGGGCAGCCCCATAATATATTTTTTTTAATTACACCTAAAATATTTACTTTTTTTATTTATGTCTCTTTAAATTTTAATGTTTTTTCATATTTGCTATTCAATTTTTATTTTTATCTTTCTAACTATCTTGAAATTTTTGTACGTAACCCTCTAATTTCATAGTTTTTTTTTAAATTTTATATCTATAATTTTTAATTTTTTTATTTTATACCTTAAAATTTTTATTTCTTTTCATATTTCCCCCTATACTTTTATTTTTATTATCTAGCTCTAAGAATTTTTATATTTAGATTTTTATATTTATATATATATCTATAAAAAAAATTAGTACTATGAATTTTTCGTCCCCTCAATTAAAATTTTGGATCCGCTGCTGTTTGCAAGATAATGGAAGGATATGATATTGAGGAAGAGTTTGTTTTAGAATTGAGAATTTGAGGGTTGGAGATTTTATTTTATATTCCATTTCATCTGGTTTCTTTTATTTTCTTTTAACTTTTTATTATGACATATGAGTTAAAATTAAGATTATTATAACCACATAGGTAAATTTCACTAAAAACACCAGAATTTAAGTTTGTGATAACATTGTAAAAATTTAGTAGTTTTTGTACTGAATTGTTAAAATTAAAAGTTTCTGATGAAATTATAAAAAGTGGTAAAATTTAAGTTTTTTATTTTTATTTTTAATTAAGCTTTTTTATTTTTACAAATTAAAAAGGAAAGAAAAATGCCCTAAGACAATTTATATATTGCTGCTATCTTTGGATGAAAGTGCCTAGAGCACTGTATATATGAATCTGATAAGGAATTTAAGATAAAATAAACAAAAGAAAAAGAAAAACAATACAGAGTTGAAAGATTCTGATAGTGGAAGGGACCAAAAGAAATGATTTGATACTTTGACTTTACAAGATTATCATGAAAATTTAACTTTCTTTTTTTTTTTTGCCAAATTGCAAATTTAACTTTCTATACTAAACTAGAAGACACCTTTTAATATTTGATTATTTTGATACTCACTTTGCAGGCAGTGGCGGACACAGGGAGCAAGGGAGGGGCCACAGCCCCTTAGCCCCAATTTTGTTTTTAAATTACCCTTAAAATTTTAAATTTTTTTTTGTAATTGCCCCTTAAATTTTTATATATTTTTTTTTAAAAATTTATATTTTTTCATATTTGACCTTTCAATTTTTATTTTTACTTTTTTAATTTATAAAATTTTTATAGGTAACCCTTTAATTCAATAATTTTTTATAATTTTATACCCATAATTTTTTATTTTATATCTTAAAATTTTTATTTTTTATTCATATTTTCCCATAATTTTTTTTTATATACTTCTAGCTCTAAAAATTTTTATGATTAGATTTTTATATTTAAATGTAACCCTGTAAAAAAATTAAAACTACTAAATTTCACCTCCGCTCCATTAAAATTCTGCGTCCACCACTGTTTGCAGGAGAAATTTTTCACTTTCTAGAGTTAAAAAGTCTCGGGTTTGAGTTCCAATCGAAACTAAATTAAAAAAAAAAAAAAAAAATCCTCACTTCCCATGCATACTGTTATACTTATACACTTTTTTTTTTTTTTGGCACAGAATGCTGTTATACACTTCATTATTTTATTATACAAATGAGTTAATGTAGCTTAGGCACTTTTGCTTATATGACATGTGCATCACTTTTCAATAATTATTCAATTATTGATTTTTTTATTAATTAGACTAATTAAGGTTCAAAACCATAATATCATAATTTGGAGATATATATTTTTAGTATTATTGAATTAAAATTTATTTATTAAAATTAAATTAATAGATATTAATTTAACATTTAAAATTCATTGCACATGATATAAGTATGTGTGCATAATGAATAATATTATTCTCTCTCTTTTCTTGCATCTTTCATCAGTTTTTGAATGTTTAATTAAATAGTTATCTTATGTTAAGGATTGTTTGTCAACTTTAAAATAGCTATAATAATAATAATAATTTTTTAATTTTTAAAGAATTGTATAATTAATTCTAGCATCAATTTATCCTTGCGTATATAGATGGGTTATCATGTTCTCCTATGTAAAACCCATAAAAATAAATAATAAGACACAGAAAATTTAGTTGTTTGAGTGAAGTTTATTTCACAAAATAAATTTATTAACAAATTAATAAATACAAATACTTCAAAAAAAACACAAAAGTATCGAGATTTATCCTATATATATATATATATATATATATATATATGTTGGCAACTTGTTGCAATTAATTATTAATTAATAAATAGAATTGAAAAAATAATAATAATGAGGAAAAATGTTAAAAAAGAAAAAAAAAATCCTAATTGAATTTAATGCTAAGTTATTAGTCCAAATTAATTACCTCTTACTCAATATTTGAGTTACAATAAAGAGGGAAACATTAACCTCAATTCAAACCATGTCAAATAAATAATTTTACCAACTATAACTGACTGGCCGGTAAGTAGTACCTATAGTTCAAGGCTCAAGCTAACTATTTACCTATATAACAATTTTTTGTCCTTTTTTTAAATTATTATTTTCAAACATTAATTATTTATTTTAAAAATACATAGAGTAGACAAAATTCTATTGGAGTCTTCCCGTCCACCATTATGATGAGAAATTTTCATTAATTTAGTGAGTGTTAATTAAAAAAAAATTATTTTTATTGTAGCTCACAATACTATGATCAATTTAACCTCCAATGAATAATTTAAAAAAAAAACACAACTATTATGTAGATATACATAAATTAAAGGGAAAAAAATCCTATTATAGTTTAGAACTCTCTTATGGTTGTCTGAACCAACTTGAAGATAATATTTTGGATTGGGTTCCTAGTGGGCCTATGCCATTAATTTGCCAATTAACTGGCACCTAAAAAAAATAAAAATAAAAAAGTGGAAATTACACAAAATACATTTTTTTTTTTAAAATATCATTTTATTTTTTTAAATTTTCAAAAATATCCTTTTTTTTATTTTTTATATTTATAATATACTTGTGATATACCTTTAATATATTTTTGATACACCTTTAAAAGTGAGGCATTTTTGAAATAAAAAATTTAATAAATATATTTTTGAAAAAAAAACATATATGAGAATATTTTATCTTTTTGGGGGTATTTGTGTACAAATTCCAAAAAAAAGATATGTTCTACATTTAATTTAATTTAATTTATTTTCATTTTTAAATGTATTTTTATATTTTTTTTTATATGTTATATTGAGAAAATTTAATATTGGTGAGATTCAAATTTGTATATTTGACACATTCATATTATATAAATATAAATATAAAAAAATACTTATTATAAAAATAAATATTTAATATATTTAATGGGGTTAGGTTCTCTCATTACTTGTGGTTGATCCAAACATGATTCAAGTTGAAATTTTAAAATACCTATTACAGTTAATGTGATAGCTTAGCATCGTGGTTAAACTTTATTTCATTTAGAGTTTAACTATAAAAAAATAATTTGATGTAAAAAATTATATTTTAACTAAAATTTACACTTATTTTAATTTAACCACTAAAAATTAATTTGATGTAAATAAATAACTAAATTTTCATTTTTATTGCAATAAAATACCATTTTGAATTTTTCGATAATAAACTTACCAGAACGATGATGATGTAACAATTAAAAATAGCAATTTTAGTCATAATTAATATGCATATGTAAAGTACATATACATAAAAATCACAATTTTTTGACTGACGTATTAACAGTGGGTACTACTATTTTTCATCGAGAAATTAAGTTTTTAAAACCAAATTGAACTGAAGTTAGTATAATTAATAACTTAACATAATCAAATTGAATATTTTAATTTGATATTAAGTTTATAATCGAATTAATTAAATAATTATGATTTATAAGTATTCATAATATAAATTTAATCATAATGATACATTATTATTAAAAATTATATATTATCAATAAAAAATTATTGTAAATAATAATTTGCCAATAAAAATTATAATTTATCTATTAATTAATAAAATTCAGTCTTGAGGTAATCAAACTGAACAGAAAATTAAATTTTATCTTACTAAAATAATCGAATTTCATATCAATTTTATTCGGTTATTAGTTATTATTGAATATTACACAATTCTAATTACAATAATTTTATTTTATTTAATCAATAGGCAATTATTAAACTATTGATTTAATACTCTCTAAAAGTATATGCTATTAAAAAGTAATTTTTTTTTATAAATTTAATTTTTACTGATACTAATATAACCAAAAGTAAGTAATAAGAGCCACAAAGTTATACATATATAATAACATATCAAAGAAATTATTTATGGCATGGATTTCTTAAATTTGACACCCAATACTTTTTTTTTTCTTTACTTAGTTTGTTTTTTTTTTTTTTAATTGGAAGATGAAAATTCGAATCAATCTATTATACAGTAAAATAAGATTTACTACTATTAGATTATGCTTGCGAATATATTTTACTTTATTATTATTATTTTTTTAATATTTGAGAGTTTTTTTTTTTTTGAGTATTTGAGAGAGAGAATTGAATTTAAATTTATGACTCATATGTATATGTACTCACCACTATGATAAGTTTTGATATGCCACTTAATTGTTTAATATTTGACATATTTAATAATATTATTATTATTATTAGTTTTTTTTTTTAATGAATTTGAATGATTCAAATTCAAAATCTTTTAAATTTAAAAAATTATTTAATAAAAAAGAATATTTATTAGTATTATTATTAATATATTATCCACAGTAGACTCGTATCTGACCCTCAAGACTGAAACTACCAGTCTTCTATAACAATATCTGATTGGTAGATGGTTGACTTGTTGCACATCTACAAAGTAGGTTCAGCCAAAACTTGGTTGACTATTTATTGTTTCAATATTATAGCCAAGAATTTTCTAATTATTAAATTTGTATGGTCTGATTTATTTATATTTTTCAATTTTTTATAAAATATTTATTCTCATGCTATAAAAAGTGTTGAAATTTTGAATTCGAATTCTGAATATATGGCTGTTTTAAAACTCTTGAACGAGAGTTTTGCCTCCTTTATGATCCCACTTAGCTCAAATCTAAATTAGTCAGAGAGAAAAAAAAGTTTTGAGGTTTGCTATAGCTATCTACATTTAAATAAATTACCAATTTTGCAACTAACTTCAATAATTTCACAAAGATTTTATGCTTTCTTCTACCCTTTTTGATGGGATGGTGTAATTACTACTTTATAATTATTTTCTTTATATATAATTTTAGATAATTGAAAAATACACACTAAGAGGGAAACGGACAAATATTGTTTGTCTATTGCTACAGTATTAAATAATATGATTTTTCCAAAAAAATAAAAGTACAATTTCCAGATATTGGTTCATTTCAGCTTCCTTGAAATATAACTAGAAGAATTAAAAGATAATGGGTTTGTCTTCTTTATCTATCTATTAAACCAATTAACATGAAAAACAAGTTTTTTCTTTTCTTTTTATCATTAATTTCGTATATTACGAGTTAGTAGTTTGACCACCAAATGACTAAGTAATTTTGGTATAATTATTTGAACTAATTAATCTAAAAATTTAGTAATTAACAAACATATATAGAAAAGGAACTTTCAAAGTATTTTCAATGAAATTTTTAATAGTAGTATCTTACTAATTACAAAAAAAAAAAAAAAAAAAAAAAAGGGTCTAAACTTTGAGCTTCATCAAATGATATCATATGCCGATTTAAAACAAGCAAGAAACCAACAAACACATTACATATATAAAATATGAAACAGAGATGAACAAGTAAAAACAGAGCATTTCCCATATATGTTAATTAATTAAACTATAACAACAAAAACAAGAACTAAAACCAATAGCAATAAGAACAAGAACAAAAAAAGAAATGATGACTTACCCGGCAACCTTGTCGTGAGAAAATTGGACATTCTTAGCAAATAATTTGGTTGCGGCAAAGTTTTTCCTGTAACTAAAATGCTTTCAAATTCAATCCTAATTGCCTCTTTATATAAAAAAAATAAATAAATAAAAAAACTCAAACTATTTATTTTATTTTATTTTTGTAAAATGTGTGTTGGCATGAGATGAAGCAATTATCAAATGTTGAATTGGCAAAAAATAAAGTGAGAAGGAAAGTTATAAAACACAAAGAGGGGATTTTCTTTATTTTCTTTCTGGGTTTCTTTCTTTGTATCAGAGAATTAAAGAATTTCTTTTCATATTCTACAAGGTTTGTAAGTCCCCTCTCCTCTTTTGTATGAGAAGAAAGTGAAAGACAAGTGTAGGTTTATTTTGACAGGTTAAGAAATGAAGCAAAATGGGTTTTGTTGTGGTAAGGAAAAATAGTTTATCTTGACCAGTAGTTTTGTGTATATTTGTTGGGAGTTTACCGGCTGAGCAGGTAATTAAATGGACCAACCAAACGTTCTAAGCTAAAGGGTCAGATTTTGTTAGACAGAACAACCTTTCTCTCTTCTCTCGTACATCTCTGCCTATCATTCCATTCCTAAAGCCAAATCTGTCATTTTGAAAAATTTCTCTTCTTATACTTATTTGGGCTCACTTTTGTTTTTTTTTTTTTTATTATATTTTTTTTCTTTTTGGATGCAAAAGGCAATTCATCTTCTTCTTTCGTCTTTATTTGACATTAGTTGAAAAACAATTTTAGATGAACCAATCATATTAGTTTATAAATAATTACAATTATATTCAAATTAAATAAGGTCAAAATTATCCAAATCAATAAAATTAAATTTCAGTTTATATAATTGGTTGATTTGGATTATAAAGCAAAAATATTTTAAAAAAATTAAAAGAAAATCAATCATACAAAAGTAAATTTCTATTTGAGTCTTCCCACCTAGGGCCGAGCACAGTTATTGGGTTATCCGAATCGAACCGAAAAAAGAATTGTAAATTAAAATTCTCGATCCCCAAAAAAATCTCCGAACTAAATCGAACTGATAGTAGTAAAATGGTACGGTTTCGGGGACAGGTGTATAACTGTACCGATAATCGAACTGAACCAACTTGAAATCGAATCGAAGCAAAATAAGTAAAACCAAACCGAACTAAGCCCAATATTAGTAAGCCCAAGTTTACATAGCCTATTAATACACAGTGTTAGCCGAGCCCACCCATTAATAATAATAATAATAATAATAAATTAAAAGAAGGACACGTGGCTGGCATGCATCCATTAACCTAAAATTGTAAACCCTAATTCACTTAGATTGTTGCCACAGAGAGAAATCTAGAATTGTAAACTCTTAATTTTGCATCACCAAAAATAAAAATAAAAATAAATAGATAATTCTAAAAAAAAAAAATTTTACAGTCAGGCCTGCGGCTGCCGCAGGGACGCTTGCGGCAGCAGACGCGTTTTTTCTATTTTTTTCGAATTTTTCTTCTTTTTTGCTTTTTTCCCACATCGAATCTTCATTAGATCACTCCCCAGCCTTCACCCTATATATATGGGTGCTCTCATTCATTATTCCTCACCTCCTGACTTCTTGGCATGCTTGATTAGCCTTTGCATTAAGTGAACCATCTCCATAAACTTGGTCCACCAAGAAATAAGCTCTCTAGTTTAAATTTTTTCTTGTATTTTTATTTTTATTATTGCTTTGCAAAAAAAATTGGATTGCGACTTTTTGAACCGACCCACTAAGTCAAAAGTCCCCGCCGCCAAGTCTCCAAAACCTCTCAAACGCAAGGTAAGTTTCTTTTACTTTCTCTTTTCATTTTCTTTATTTATTTAATTTATTTTTTCCCTCATTGTAATTAGTCTTTTTATTTATTTATTTTTTCCTCCTTGGGATTATTCTCTTTTTTTCCTTTGGGCTCCTTGCCTAATTATTTTCTCTCTTAATTGATTCACTTAAATTAGTTAATTAAAATATGAAATAATTAATTTAATCTGGTAATCAATTAAAATCAATCCAATCAACTCAACTTTCAATCAATCAAAACATGATAAAGTGTTTGACTAAACAAACCCCTTCGCAAGAAGGGAGAACTGCATGAGTTCTGATTTTCATTCAAATGGATACGCAGGCATGCTTGGTCCAAGCATCGAATTCAATTAAAATTAACCAACTTCTCCCCTCATCAACTTCTTCACTTTAATTTAATTTCTTTTAGTTTGTTACATTGATTTTATTAGGATTAGTTTGAGGAATGTGTGACTTCCCTATAACCCATAACGGCTAGAGGAGGTATCCCCTAATTTGGATTGTTGTTGTAACTTTAACTTATTTCTCTCTTTCTTTTCTTTCCTCCTCATTTCATTTATTTACATAAATCATGCATTTATTATGTCGTACATAATTCATGAAATCAATTTTAAGTCACAACTTTATTAAATGTCAAACTAATTAAAATGAACCGAAAACTTAGTCCCCGAATCCTCTTTGGTTTCGAGACTAGTGATCTTTTTCCTTTGGGATATAATTGGAGTAAAAATGGGTTTTTACCTTATATTTTCCCAAATAAAAATAAAGTATGGTGTCGACTCTAAATTAATTTTCAAAATCAACCAATCTAAACCCGAGGGTTCCATTGTGAGTACAAACCCGAATGAGCATTTCGATTCCTTTTTTAGCGAATCGGACCGGTGCTCGGGCGATATCTCACAGTTGGCGACTCCACTGGGGACCATCTTCTTTTTAATAAAAAGAAAATAAAGAGGACTAATAATTGGTTAAAATGTTTAGCCTTTAATATATTTGTGACTTTCATGCATCACTTGCATAGACTCTTTGCCTCCAAACCTAGTTCTAGGAAAATAATGAATAGTGAGTAGCATCGAGTGGGCAACCTTCCTTAGGTCTGCTTGTGGAATGTGAAATCATCCACCCCGCGACGAATCCTTTGATCCTTTGAAAGGTGTAACGAGTAAGCATGTACTGTTGGACCCACGCGAGGCTCCTTGACTCACATGTGGTTAGGTATATCACTGCTCTAGTGTGACGGGTACCCAATTCAAACCACCCTTACCTTTTCATGTAATGAACCTAGAATCTGACTTTAGGTTGTATGTAGCATAATCAAAGCCTTGCACAATTGCATCTTCATGAAATATTTTTCCCATGCATTCATAATGTATAACAAAGCATGCATTCATCTCAAGCCTAGGTCATACCTTTAACCGAAGGAGGGATGAACACTCTCACCTCTATCCCAATCACCTTTGCCCCATAAACCTTAAACACCATTACCTCTTATTCAACCCAAAACTAAGGTGCCCTTAATCCTTACCTTTGACCTTCATCACTTTGACCCTACCCCTTATCCAAGATCACCTTACCCAATACCTTCAGCCCAACACGTTACCTTCAAGACCAACCCATTACCTTTAAGCCTAACATCCTTGGCCCACCATTACCCTTAAGCCCAATATCCTTGGCCCACCATTACCCTTAAGCCCAACATCCTT
>CATKHJ010178681.1:0-16515 GCA_949750685.1 Vernicia montana
GGGTTTGTGTTAATTGATTGTGATCACGATAGTAGACATAAGATTAACATAAATACTTGTGTTGCGTTTTGAGAGAAAATATCATATAATTTAGAAAAATCTAATAATTAATTCCAATGAAATTTAACCAATCTAGATAACATAGAAAAGTCATAGGTAATCAATTGATGAAATCTAAATCTTAAATCTTTTTCATATATTGAATTTATCTTTTAATATTTGTTTTTATTTTTTTCTTTATCTTAACTAAATTAATTTTCTAAATAATAAGGTAATTCATAATTTTGGTATTTGTCAACTCCTTTCCCGTGGGATCGACACTCTACTCAATAACTATATTACTTGTTCACGACCTGTGCACTTGCAGATTTTACGCAACACAAAGCAGACTTAACAGCCATTCCAAACTACATCATGGCCTGTTACAAGCTTCCCAAAAGGACTTGTCAACAGCTGAATAGTGTTTTGTCAAAATTTTGGTGCGAAAATGCCAAAGAAGGCAAAGGATTGGTCTTGGAAAGTTGGGACAGTATGGCAAAATCTAAATATATGGGTGGGTTGGGTTGGGTTTTAAGGAGTTTGAAGCCTTTAATATACCACTTCTTGCTAAACTGGCTTAGAGATTAATCATTTCTCCAAATTTTTTGTGGGCTAAATTAATAAAAGCAATTTACTATCCTCATAGAGAGTTTTGAACAGCTGATAGAGGGTCCAAATCATCTTGGAGCTGGTCTAGCATTCTTGCAGCAAGAGATGTTATTAGAGCTGGAGCTAGAATCAACATATAAAGGGGGACATATACTAGAATCTGGTATGATCCTTAGATCCCAGATGCTCACTCCTTCAGAGTTCAATCAGAGCAACCCCGCTCTTTTTATCCTCATTTTGTTGCAGATTTATTTAATGAAAGAAAAGAATGAAATCAGAATCTCTTAAAAGCATATTTCAATGTGGAAGAAGTTGACTTTATAAGCAAGATTCTAATTGGATCTAAAAGGGAACTAGATAAATGGGTGTGGCATTGGACAAATAATGGCCAATTTTCGGTCAGATCTGCATACAAGTGGCAAATTCAATCCAAAGAAAGATTGTTATCAGCTAGCAGGCCTTCAACATCTAATTATTTTCCTTCACAACTTTGGAAAAATGTATGGAATGTTGAATTACCTCCTAAAATTGCAAATTTCATTTGGAGGGCTAGTAAAAACAATCTAGCTACAAAAGAAAATCTCTATAAGATAAAGATTTCTGAGTCCCCTATCTGTGACATTTGTAATCATGAAATAGAGACAGTTGAACATGTTCTTTTCTTTTGCAATCACGCTAGAGATGCATGGTTTGGTTCCATATAGAGATTTAACCCAAATGCTAATAGTATATCTTCATTTGCAGACTGGTGGCATAGATTGGTGTTTCAATTTCAGCATGACAGGAACAATGATCTTACAAAAAGATTAACAACTCTCTGTTGGACAATATGGAAGCAAAGGAATGATTTTGTGTTCAATCGTAAGAGGACAGACCCTCTTAAAACCATTCAAATTGCTAATAATTATTCTCAATATTTTGAAGATGTTCAGCAAGATCACAATCATGGAACTTCTGGTACATCAGAAGGGCTTGTGCAGTGGAGACCTCCAGTTAGCAATGTAATTAAGGCAAACTTTGATGCTAGTTTCAAGGATGGAACAGGAACTACTGCTCTTGCAATTATTTTCAAAAATGAAAAGGGTGAAGTTATTGATGGTGTAGCAATTAAAAAGAGAACGCGAACAACTTTAGTTGCGGAAGCTGAAGCAATGGTGATTGCCATGACATGCTGTTATTGCTGGATTTTCAAGATTAATTTTGGAAATAGATTGCAAGACACTTAAAGAATCCTTTTCTGTTTCTCTTGAAACTAGTCCAAAGGAAATTCAAGCTTTGCTATCAGTTTCTAAAGAGCTGAGGAGGAAGTTTGCTTACTGTGAAGTTAGTTGGGTCAAAAGACAGGCTAACAAGCTTGCACACTGGGTTGCCTCTTCTTTATTGTATAATTTTCTTTTGCCAATATGTGTGAGGCCTCGCCCGAACGCCCCTCCCCTCGCTCGAGAAAATTGTGATGCCTTAAGGAAAGGCTAAGCGATTTTTAAGGGAGGTTAAGGAACGAGTTTTGGTGCTCACAATTGGAAGTGGCTATCGCATCGGAAATTTATTTTTTGATTTTTGAAAAGGTTCGGGAGTCACCACCCTAATTTATTTTAAATGAAAAAATTAAGGAAAAACCCAATTTGACTCCAATTTATTAATCTTTGATTAATTTACCCAAGGATAAAGTCACAAATCCTCGAACAATGTTGAGCTCGGGGACTAGGTTTTTGGTTTTAAAATAATCTCGATTTGGCTCTTAAATTTAATTTGATTTTGAAAATTGATTTCATGAATGACAAGTATTAATGACGATTTTATTATGCATGATCATGGCATATTTATGAGACAGATGGAAAAATAAAGAGTAAGTATTTAAAGAGCGAGTATTTAAACAATCACAAGTAAAGGAGAGTATTTCCTCTAACTCTTATTGGTACTAGGGAAATCACAAGATCGCTCATTTACTCCAAAATAATAACTAATAACATTAATTAAAATTTACATTTACAATGGATTGACATTTAAAAAATAAAAGGGGAAGGAGATTGGTTGGGATTTGGATTTGAGACTTGAATTCAGATTCCAAGCGTGCCTACGTACCCCACTGAATGGGGATCAAAACTCACATAGTTCATTCCACTATAAGGTGGAGGGGTTTAGGGATTGGTCAAATTAATTTGATTTGATTTGGAGTGATTTTGGAGTTGGTGAGAGAAGATGATGTACCTTCTCTTTGGGGGGATTTTGAGTGGGCGAAGTGATTTTCCGGACCGAAGTACTGTTTTATTAGTTTTGGTTTTGAAAAGGAATTAGTTTGGTGACTTGGTTGCTTAATTACCCAATTTTAATTAATTAAAATGATTAATTAATTAAAGTGATTAATTAATCAAGTTGAGTGAAAAATAATTGAAAAATTAATTAAAATTGATTTTTAATTAATTAATTAATTGAGAGTGGGTGGAAACTAATTGAAAAATTAATTAATTAATTAAAATTGATTTTTAATTAATTAACTAATTGGGAGTGGGTGAAATCTAATTGAAAAAATTAATTAATTAATTAAAATTGATTTTTAATTAATTAACTAATTAAGATTACTCAAAATGAGTAAGAAGACTAATTAGAGAGAGAAAGAGAGAGGGAGCAAGTGGATAGTTAATCTACAAATGCTCAAAGGTGTGTTTTGAAGTGAAATGGAGGTGGCTATTTATAGGTAAATGGGGTTGAGTGAAAAGACTAAAAAGGGTCCAAAAAGCAGAAAAATGTGGGGGTAAATTCAAAATTTCACAAAAAGGAGGGGCAAAAGGGTAATTTTTGGATACAGGTACGGGCACGTTGCCCGAGGCACCGGGGGCGCCCCCGGCCAGTCCGGCGGCAGAAATTGGCTACCCGACGGCGCCGCCGAGGACCTTGGCGGCACGCTGATGTGTCGGCTTGGCTGAGTCTGTTCTGGATTTTCGGGACATTCAGGTCAGTTTTCGGATCTTTCGGGTCAATTTTTGAATCTTTCGAGTCAGTTTTCGGGATATTCTGTAGTCTGAAAAATTACCGGTCAGTGTCGATGGATCCGAAATTAATTATCGGACGTATTGACAGTCAGTTTTGGTGAAAATTCGGTTAGTTTTGAAAATGTGCTGTCTGGTACATAAAGTCTGATCGAGGTCGAAAAAATGTCAATCTCCTTGTAATATTATGCATGAAAATTAATTTTTTCAAGGGGGCGCTGCCCCCTTGACCCCTGCCCGCTAACAGGCTAGCGAGACAGCCGTACCGGCTCTGCATAGCGCACAAAATTTAGCAGGTGTCAAGTTGCAGCAGCATCTTAAAGGTGTAACATTGAAAGTTCACAATATGGCATGTATTTCAGCCTCCTATCTGATATTTGCTTTTCTGTGCAATGAATCTGATCTGATTTGGCGGGAAAAAAAACTCTTTAAGTAATCAAAATAAATATATATATATATATATATATATATATATATATATATATATATATATATATAAATAAGAAATTATAATTAGAATAAAAAAAATATAGTGAAAAACCCAAAAATCTCTAACTTGTAGAAAATTTGAGGTTTGACATAGCAACAATTTGCTTCACGTGAAAATTTTCATCTTCTAAAAAAATTAATTTTTCAATTTATCATTATTTTTTTTCGTAAGCTTATAACTATAACATAAAGAGTGGTTTGAATCAACAACATTATCAATCGACACCTTCCCAACTGAATCCTAATCATATTAACTTTTGTTTAAGTAGGCAATTTTAGTTTCAATGTTGAACTCATACACTAAGACTCATCACAAATTTCTTCATTCTTCAATTGATGAGTCTAAAATCGAATTACACTGTTGATGGTGGGTCCCTCGAAGGGGTAGAACCTGTAGATAAAAAAAAATAAGTTATGAGCCCCTCGAGATGGACCTGGTGGGGAGCCTCCAATACCCAAGTCAGTGAGACTATAGGGAGTGTAGAGAGAAAGAGAGAGGAGTGAAGTGAAGAGAGATAGTGGGATCCCCTTTCCTTATCTTTCTTTTACCTTTTATAGGGGAGGATAGGGACCCCTTATATACACTTATCCTATGCCTGTTGGAGGTCAATTTTAGTGTTTATTAGAAGCCCCCCACTCCCTAGTCTAATCGAGCGTATCGAAGAGTGGGCTAAGGGAGTAGATATATTCTTTGATTGCTTGTGATTCATCTGTACTGTAGATAAAATAGCTAATCTGACAACATCTTGTGAGCTCGATACAAAGGCTGCTAGATGCTTGAATGAGGGAATGAATGTAGAAGCTCAATATGATGGCAACTAGATGCTTGAATGGAGAGGTGAGCGGAGAGCTCGATGTGAAGGCAGCTAGGTGCCTGAATGGAGAGCCGAACGTAAGAGCTCGGTTTGAAGGCAACTGGGTGCCTGAATTATGAAGACGAGTTGAGGAGCTCGAATTGGAGGTAGTTAGGTGCCTAAATGGAGAGGCGAGCATAGGAACTTGGTGTGAAGGCAGCTAGGTGCCTCAATGAAGATGCAAGCATAGGAGCTCGATATGAAGGCAGTTGGGTACCTGAATGATGAGGCGCGCGAAGAGCTCGATGATAAGGCAGTTGAGTGCATGAATGATGAGGTAGCTCAATGTCTGAATAGAGATGCCAGTTGTATGATTGACACATCATGGTGTGGTCTTATGTTCTTCGATGCCACATCATAATGTAGACTTATAGATTCCATATAGCTTCAAGTCTACAATGCCACTATATGTGGACTTATAGGTTCCTAATAGCTTCAAGTTTTCAAATCTTCTAGTCTTCAGGTCTTCAAGTCTTCAAGCCTTCCAAGCAGCTTCAAGTCTTTGATTCCGAATAGCTTCAAATCTTCATGTCTTCCAAATATCTTCGCGATTATTCTTCCTCTGATGTCTTCGAATATTATGCCTTCTTGAGGAAGGTCTTAGTAAATAGGATACCTCATTGAGAGGTCACATATAATATTCCTCATTAGTAGAAGACTCAGATGAAATCGCCTTGCTGGAACAAGACTCATATAATTTGGCTTGCTAATAGAGATCTTCATATGGTTTAACTTCGTCGATCAAGAATTTAAAAGGTTCACTTCATTGATAAAGGTCTTTATAAGTCCTGCTTCGTGTATAAGACTTAGATAATGTGCCTCCCCAAATGAGGACTTTAAATAACAATGTGCCTCGTTAGATGAGGACTTCAGATAATAATGTGCTTCATCGAAAGAGAGCTTTAGAATAATATGCCTCGTCAATATAGAGCTTTTATATAATCTTCCCCACTAGAGAGTCTTTAAGAAAACCTGCCTCTCGTAAAAGGCTTAGATAATATTATGCCTCGTCAATCGAGGACTTAGAAAATTGCCTCTCTGATAGAGGTCTTACGTAATAATACACCTCGTCAATATAGGACTTGTAAATTCACCTCTCAGGGAGGTCTTTGATAATTTACCTCACTCGGAGGTCTTCGAGAAATTATGCCTCATCCATAGAGGGCTTAAATAATAAAAAGCCTCGCTTGGAGGTCTTTGAATAAAATGCCTCATCATTAGAGGTCTTAGAATTCCACTCCTCACGCAGAGGACTTTAATAATAATATGTCTCAGGTAAAGGACTTTAAAAATCCATGCCTCGCTCACGAAGGACTTATAAATATATGCCTTGCTCATGGAGAACTTAGATGATATGCCTCACTGATCGAGGACTTAGAATAATACTTGTCTCACTGATAGAGGACTTCGATAACATTAGGCCTTTTCAACTGAGGACTTAGAAATTCATGCCTTACTGATCGATGACTTATATGATTTGCCTCGATGACCGATGACTTTAGATAATAATCTGCCTCGCCTATCAAGGACTTATAGAAAACCTGCCTTGTTAATAAAGGACTTCGCATAAGGGCTTAGAGAAAACCTGCTTCACTTGGAGGTCTTCGATAATTTGTCATGCCGGTCGAGGTCTTTCAATAATAAGGTGCCTCACTCATGGGAGGACTTAGGTAATTTGCCTAGCTGATCGAGGACTTAGATAATTTGCGAAGCCCCCCACTCCCTGATAGAGATCTTCGTATAGTTTGCCTCGGTGATCAAGGACTTTAGATATTCCTACTGCCTCATTAATAGAGGTCTTAGAAAATCCCATGTCTCACTGACGGAGGACTTTAGATAACCATGCCTTGCCGATGGAGGACTTTAATAATTTGCCTCGCTAATCGACGTCTTCTATAACAATATGCCTTTGTCACTCGAGGTCTTAGAAATCTTCAAATAATATGCCTCTTTTAGAAGACTTATATAATAGTAATGATAGTGTGCCTCACTAGTAGAGGGCTTAGAGAAAACTTGTTTTGCTTAGAGGTCTTTAATAATTCACCTCGCCGATCGAGGTCTTTCAATAATTTGCCTCACTTAGAGGACTTTAATATCTTGCCTCGCTAACCAAGGACGTTAGATAATCCATGCCTCATATAAAGGGCTTTAATAATAAGATGCCTCACTGATAAAGGACTTTAGACTGTTTGGCTTGCTGATATAAATCTTTGAATAGTTCAATTCATCAACAGAGCATTTTAAAAGTTTGCCTCGTCGAATAAGGTATCCGGATAGACTGCTTCGTCAGTCGAAGGGAGGTCTTTGGATGAACTGCCTCATCAACTTGGTGACAAAGGTCTTTGGATAAGCTAGTCCATCTGCTAAAGACTTTAATAATAATAATATATGCCTCATTGATCGAGGATTTTAGAAATCTACCTCATGTAGAGATCTTTGATGCCTTGTCAATAGAGAGCTTTAAATAGATCTTGCCTCACTCACTGAGGACTTAAAGAAATCATGCCTCACTCACGAATGACTTATATAATGATAATTTGCCTCACTGTGAGGTCTTATATAATAATAGTGTGCTTCACTGGTAAGGAATCATGCTCCCCCAGTATAAGACTTTGATAATAATAATTCGCCTCATCTATCGAGGACTTAAGAAATTCGCCTCATCAATAAAGGACTTCAAGAAAACCTGCCTCATTAATGGAAAACTTTTATAATAATCTGCCTCATCTTCGAGGACTTTTATGATAATGATGTGCCTTGCTGACCGATGACTTGGAAAACCATATCTCACTTAAAGGACTTTAAATATTTGCCTCACATAAAGGACTTTAAATAAATCATGCCTCACTCGCAGAGGACTTAGAAATTTTGCTTTACTGATCGAAGACTCAAATAATTTACCTCGACTTTATCGAGGACTTAGAAATCCACCTCGTTAAGAGGTCTTATATAATAATATGCCTTAACTGTTGAAGATTGAGAAGTCCGACTCGCCATGAGGTCTTCATATAATAATCTACCTCGACTGTCGAGGACTGAGAAGTCTGACTCGCTAGGAGGTCTTAATTCAACTACTATTGTTCTAATTTCTAAATGTGATAACCCAGTGCCTATGAAGGATTTAAGGTCGATTTCTTTATGTAATGTTTTGTATAAAATTACTGCAAAGGTGTTGGCAAATCGTCTTAAGGTGGTTCTCCCGAAAATTATTTCATATGCTCAATCAGCGTTTGTTCCAAGGAGATCAATTACTGATGATGTTGTCATTGCTTTTGAGATCATTCATCATATGAAGAGGAGCACTAGAGGGAAGGAGGGTTTAGTGGCCTTAAAAGTTGATATTAGCAAAACTTATGATCGAATCAGTTGGGACTATTTGCAATCCATAATGGTTTGTATGGGCATTTCAAGTAAGTGGGTAGAATGGATCATGATGTGTGTTAAAACTGTTAATTATTCTATTACCATCAATGGTCATGAGGTAGGGCCTGTTTATCCACATAGAGGTATTTGTCAGGGGGATCCTCTTTCTCCTTATTTGTTTATTCTTTGTGCAGAAGGGTTATCTTCTCTTCTTCGGCATTAGAGTTGAGTGGTGGTATTCATGGTATTGTTATATATAGGGGAGCTCCTAGTATTTCTCATATGTTTTTTGCAGATGATAATTTCTTTTTTGTCATAGCTAAGCAAAAGGATTGTGAAGCACTTCAAAATATTTTGACCACTTATGAGAGAGATTCTAGACAAGCTATTAATTTTAATAAGTCAGGTATTTTCTTTAGCCTTAATGTTTCTGAATCAATTAAGCATGATATCTTAGCTCTCTTTAATGTTTCTACTCCATTGGATATTGGTAAATATCTGGGTTTGCCATTTTTAGTGGGCAAAAAGAAGATAGTAGTTTTTGCTTTTTTAAGAGAAAGGTTGTGGAAAAGGTTGTAAGGTTGGCAAGGTGAATGTTCATCACAGGCAGGGAAAGAGATTTTAATTAAATCCGTTGCTCAAGCTATTCCTAACTATTGTATGAGTACGTTTCTACTTCCTATAACGTTGTGTGATGAGTTACAGAAAATGATGAATTCTTTCTAGTGGGGTATGAAATCTAATGGGGGTAGAAAAATTGATTGGACTAATTGCGATGCTTTATGTCGAAGAAAAGAGGAAGGTGGAATGGGCTTTAGGAATCTACATGCTTTTAATATCGCATTATTAGCTAATAAAGGGTGGAAATTAGTACTCTTGTTAGTAAGCTCTTCAAAGAAAAATATTTTCCAATGGGGAATTTCTTTATTGCTAATTTGGGGTCTAATCTAAGTTATATTTGGAAGAGTATTTGGTTTGCTAAATTTGTACTAGAAAAAAGATGTAGATGGCGATGTGGAGATAATTCAGCTATTAAAGTATGGAGTGATCCATGGTTGAGGAAGGAAGATAATTTTTATGTTACCACTAGTATGGGTGAAGGCTTGGAAGATTTATTGGTGAAGGATTTGCGTATTCTTGGATCAATGGAATGGGATAATGAGCTTTTGAATGAGTTTTTTAATGATAGAGATGTAACTACTATTTCTAGAATTCCTCCTTGTGTTGCTGGTCAAAATGATAAATTAATTTGGCATTTTGATAAAAAGGGTTGTTACTCGGTGAAGTCGAGTTATAGAGTTATAATGCAACTTTGGTTAAATGACACAAATGCCATAAATGACATTGGGTGGTTCGATCTTTGGAAATTGCCTATTCCACCAAAGGTAAAACAATGTATATGGAAGGTGTGTGCTAATTCTTTGCCTACAAGAGATAATCTAAGTCATAGAGGTCTAAAGGTGATAAATGAATGTGCTTTTTGTGGTTCATATGGCGAGCATTTGGTGCATCTTTTTTTGGATTATCCTTTTGCTGTTGAATGTTGGAAATCTATTGGGATTTCAATTCCTTTTGGGCACGTCAATTCTATGGCTGAATGGTAGACACTAATTCTAGGAATGGAGGATGCAAATTCAGGTGCAAAATATTATATGGTGCTTTGGGGAATATGGGGTCAAAGAAATAATTGGCTATGGTGTAACGTGTATTGCTCGCCCATGCAAACCATGCATATGTGCATGAACTTTTTATCAATGTGGAAAGCAGCTCGTGTCAAGGTAAGTTGGTCGGTGGTGGCTGAGCAAGCTGTTGCACCGATTAAATGGTCTTGTCCTGAGTTCTCGAAGCTAAAATGTATCGTGGATCAGCTGTTTTTTTCGAAATTGAAGTATCATGTATAGGAATAGTTCTTAGAGACTCCAATGGCACTTTTCTATTTAGATACACAAGAGTTTTTTTTTATGGTGTTTATCTTCCAAGGGAGGCAGAGGCAATTGAATTGTTGGAATTGCTTCACCAGCTTAATAGATTGGATTATAGTAATGTAGTGATAGAGCTTGATGCCAAAGAAGTGGCTGATGGATTACACTCTTTAACTTTAGATATTTCTGAGTTTGGTGTTATTTTGGATTCTTATAGTTTTATACTCAACAGATTACATAATGTGTCTATTTCTTTTGTAAAGCGACAAACGAATAAGTTGCTTATGCTTTTGCACAAACAGCTCGTTCTTATGCTAGTCCTTTTTGACAAGAGGCTCCTGAATTTATAAGAGACCTCTTGTTATATGATATTTAATTTTGAGTTATATTTTCCTTTTGTTTAAAAAAAAAAAACAAGTAGAGGAAAAAAATAATATGAATATATTTTCTAATTTCAAAATAGAAAATAGTTTATCTATTGATTTTCATGAAAAATAACAACTGAAATTTTTTGAGAAAATAAAAAAAATATATATATTTTCTACGAGTAAACATGTTCTTAATTTTTTTTTAATTTTTTTTTTTGAGCTTTTGCACTCCGTAATCACAAAAAAAATAATAATAATAAAGAAATAAAGAAATAAAAGAAAGGAAAGGCTGTTTTGCCACATCTAATATGGTCAAGATATTTGATGGAGGCTATTGTTTTTTTTTGGTTTACACATGGAAGCCATCGTTGAAAGTTGAATTCAACATTCCATTTCATATTTAATTACCAAATTGTCCCCATCGCACTCATTAATACTATATTAGCATAATAATTGAATTGGATTACATAATTTAGTCTAATATAATTTATAATTTATTTAAAAAATTAAAACTAAATTGACTTTTTTTTTTTTGAGAATTTAACAAAATTTAACAATATCAAAAATATCAAAATTAAAAATAAAAGTGTTATTAATTCAAATATTAGCAATTATCTTTATAAATAAGAGTCTTTTTATGGTGCACATGATTTATAGATAAACATGTATTTATAACCGTTAGATCTCTCATTTTTATATCATTTTTATTTTTGAACGTTAGATGAAATACTCATTATCTGCTAAACTAGTCAACTTATTACTTAAGTTGAAAATGTTTCTTAAGTTATTATGGATCTCATTTTAAATTATTAATTATTTGACTTTTAATTTATTTAATTGGTGTGATCCCACTTAATTAATGATCAAAAATTAAATTTTAAAGTTTTTATATTATAAGAAATTAATTATATCGAATTGTCCCTCTATACTTTTTGTCCTAATTTAACACCTAAATTTTTATTTTAGGCTAATAATTTTTTATTTTAGAATAATAAAATTATTTTTATTATTTTAGAATAACTAAACAAACTTAGAAACCTAGGTTTTTTATTTTTTTTCCAACAACAAAATTAAGCAATTGGCCTATGAAGAAAAAACCTCTTCACAAACCAAAATTAACTAAATTTATTTGACCCATATTAAGACTTTAATAATAAATGCAAAAACATAAACGCCTTATATTAACTCATACGCCTATACACTTTAGACCTAGCTTAAGTGGCAAGAGCATTGCTCTTGGGAGTGAGAGGTTTTAGGTTCAAGTATCCTCCTCCGCACTAGGTGAGATTTCGCCTTTTATCGCAAGTGTAAGAGGATGATTACCCTCTATTGTGTAGTCCACGATCCATTGAGTCCTCCCATGAATAAAAAAAAAAAAAGATCAAATGCCTGTTTAAGGGCTGATATGGTGGACGCCTGTTTGATATTACTAACTAAGACGTCTGTTAATCATTGGTGATCTCAAAAAAAAAAAAAAAAACTAATCGCCTGTTTGATTTATTTATTATTATTATTATTTTGTCATGACCTGTTTGATTTAATTATTAATGAGACTTCAACCTCTTTGCCTATCTGAGTGAAGAGGTTATTATAAAGAATTAGACAGAATCCTACTTCAACTTCATAGTCCCTAAAATCCCACTTACAAAAACGCTTTTTTCTCTCTTTTCTTTCTGATAAGGTTTTACCCTTTTGTTTGCGCCGCCTTGGTTGGTTCATAAGGTTCCCTCCGGTGGCTACCGCTACCGGAGGGGAATCCCTTTTTCTTTGATCTGTACATGTCCTTTTTCTTTTTATTTTCCTCCTTTAGTTAATAATAAGGCCATCTTTTGGATTTTGTGGGCTAATATTGCTTCCCATTTTTGGGCTCTCTTTGCTCTATTGGGTTTCTTGATTTCCGGCGGTGATGCCGATCTTACCTACAGCCAAGTCTAGCTCTCTCTCCTTCTTCATTTCTTATAGTGTTTACAGAAGGAAGACAGTAGCGGGGAGAGGACAGAGTTAGTTGGCGCGGGTGATGCAAGTTTGTGCTTTATCTTGGGTTTTTCTTTGGTTGTTTGCTCACCTCCGTTTTTGAAGTCACACCTTTCTGGCCGGAGTTGAGTTGGAGACAGAAAGGATGGCTTCGAGTGCATGATCCAGATCCTTGGTGGAGGATATGCTTGAAGCTCCGAAAGTACAAGGGGTGGCAGGGAGATCTTCCTTCATTCCTCCGGTACTCAGATGTAGCCTCAAACTTTTTTCGACCACCGACTGCTTACTCAGTCAGGCAGGCGATGCTTGGGTTGGCTGATTGGGTTTTGGGGTTCGGTAGGGAGGGTGATGCTCAAGGGTATTACTGTCTTTTTCTTAGCCTTTGGGCTATTTTTTTATTGGGCTATAAGCCCACAGATGAAAACTCTTTGATGGGTTTATTGTATTTGGACTCTAGGTCCATTTGTAATCCCTTGTTGTGGGTTTCCCTTATGGATCTACTCTATTGTATTTTTCTGGGCCTAAAGTCCCATTAATATTAACAATTAATCTCTTCTTTGGGAAAAAAAAAAAAAAAAAAAAACTTCATGGTCCCCACCATCACCTATTTGATTTAGTAGAGCTCTGATGTGTTTGTTCTCCAAATAGTAAATTATCCAGCAACAAAATGAGATTGTTTGGATTAGTTTTTATATTATTATTAAAAATTATACGGATTTGATTACAAACCTTTTATATATTTCAAATGATTTTTTTACTACATGTAACTTCATTTATATTTTTTTGCCAAAAAAAAAAAAAGAAATGCTGATATTAATAATTAGGCATAAAGTTCATGACAGTACAAACATAATCAAAGCATACAAGGCTAGTCCAATTAAAAACAAAGAAAATGACTCAAAGGTCAAAGTTAGAAAGACCCATCAGTGTGTTTCAACATATGGGCTTTAAGCCCAGTAAGAAAATTACACTTAAGCCCATGTATCATCTCCCTTTCAGAGACTTCATCTTCCTCCCCATCACCGCCATTGCCGATTGTGATTGAAGGAGGTACTGGAACACCTTGGAGTGCAGGGGCCAAGCTGGACCAAGCCAAAAACTCTTGTACTGTTGAAGCCTTACGTTCGCCCACAAGTGGATTCTACACAGGGGCCAAAAACCACAGAGATTTGTTGGTGGAGACCAGATCGGCCATAACCAATCCATAGAGGAACCTCTGTCAGCCAGGATGAAGCACCGAGCAAGATGGACCTCAACTTTCCAGTGAGCTTCAAATCCGACCTCAGCACTCTTTTACACCTTTCCCTGATCGTCATCCATAAATCAAAATTTAAAGATCTGACTACAGAGGGAAGGTTGGACATAGTCGGAGGCAGAGGAGGCAATAAGTGTACCCCAAACCCAAATCCGATTTTTAACAACAGAAAACCAAAATAACTTGTACCATACAGAAGCCAAAAACCCAGGATAGACACAAATACAAACTACTTTATTTATGCAATAACCCAAAAAGAAAAACTAGAAAAGCATAAATCAAGTTTCCCCTCAGGTGGCCGGAACCAGTTGAGGTTCACTCACTGGAGAGCCTAAAAGGACGGCAGAGAAAAAATAAGAGAGTCTCGAGAGAGCTTTTTCTTGCAAAATCATCTTTCATTTAACTTCATTTATATTTTAAGCGCCTGTTTGAAGAATAATTATATATATATATATATATATATATATTTTTTAATAATTAATTATTCTTAAAAATTATAGAATAACGTGATCATATAAATTTTTTTAAGCATTAAAGAGTGGGAATTAAATTTAAAGTAATCAATTGTTTGATCCTATAAACACTTCTAGTTATTAGTTAAACTATGTTTAAATATGTTAAAAAAAAGATTGAATTACCAATTACCATGTCAAAGAAAAAGAAGGCTAGAATCATCAATCCATAGTTTAATTTGCTTCAAAACCTAACAAACCTAAAATTTTAATACTTAAAAAATTTGCACTTTTCATATATATCATAATAAAAGAAGACCATTTTTTTTATTTTCTTTTTTTCTTTTAATTATGTTTAGATTCAACTAAATTTTTCTGATAAAAAAAATAATATACTAAAAATGTATAAGAATTGAAATAAATAGTGATAATTTAAAAATTATACATAATGTCCATTATATTATTTAAATTTTTTTAAAATAAGTTTAGCTTAATAATATATGTTCAAATAGTCGATATATATTCAAATAATATTTTTTTTAAATAATAATAATTATACTACATAATTATTTTAATAATTTTATCTTAAAATATTTAATGTATATATTTCTATTATATAATTTTTAGCAGTATTTTAACTTAATAATGGCTTAAAAAAAACTTCATAATATATATTAAATAAATAAAAGGTATATTTAATAATCCACTCATACCTATTTCAAATAATAATAATAATAAATAACTATAACTAAACATAATTAAAAAAAAAAAATACTAAGCTAAATGGGAGGCGTCCCATTTATGATTTAGATTTGGTTAGGGCTGAGCACGGGACTCAGAGATACCGAAAATCCGAACCGAAAATATCCAGAATCGAAAAATATCCGTTGATCATTTGACTTTCTCCGAACCGAACCGTCCCCATTTTTTTTTTGGTACGGTTCTGGAGATTAGTAGTTATTCATACCAAGAATCGTACCGAACCGAAAAACCGAAACTAGAACCGATTATATATATATATATATATATATATATATATATATATATAAACACACATTTTGATATTGAATTAGCAACACATTTAAAGAAATTCAATAATGTATAAGCTAAATTTAATTTTTATTAATTATAAAATTTTATTTTCAAATTAGTAGTTGCAAAATATATATATATACATACACACTTTGATATTGAATTAACAACACATTTAAAAAAATTCAATAATATATAAGTAAAATTTAAATTTTATTAATTATAAAATCTCATTTTCAAATTAATAGTTGCAATATATATATATACACACACTTTGATATTGAATTAGCAATACATTTAATGAGATTGAATAATGTATAAGTAAAATTTAATTTTTAATTATTTAAAAATATAAAATATCCGAATCTCCGTTTTGTCCCGTTCCGTACCGAACTGTCCCATTAGACCCGAATCTCCGTCTCGAAAAATCGGGACAGTTCGGTACGGAGATTTTTCCTTACGGTTCGATTCCGGAGATCTCATTTTGAAAATCTCCGAAGTTTGGTTCGGTTCCGGAGATTTTCAAATCTCCGGATTCTCCCGAACCGTGCTCAGCCCTAATTACATCTGCTAGAAGCATCTGGAGCACCCCTGCAGGAGGATTAACAATCTCAGGGCAACCTCTATCATAGCTAAGAGCTTCATTAAGCCAATCAGCTACCTGGTTCCCCTCTCTATACACATGGTTCACTTGCAAGTTTGGGAAGTTCTGCATAATCCTATGACAACCAACTACTAGATTCGTATACTGGCCCTCACAAACCTTCGTAGCCTTAAGCCAATTCACCACAAGAAGGGAGTCAATTTCCAAAGCATTCTGTAACCCTTTCTCTTGTGCTAACCTTAAACCATTGAGAACCGCCCATAACTCAGCAACAATTGCTATGTAAATCCCAACATTAACCACATACCCACCCATCCACCTGCTATGGTGATCTCTAAAAATGCCTCCCCCCCTGCAAGACCAGGATTCCCTTTAGAACAACCATCAGTATTAAGCTTCACACTGTGAACCTTAGGAGCAGACCAGCCAATTAAACACAACTCATGACCAGTAGAGGGCTAAACAATAGGAGACCTCGATAGAACCTTCTCCACCTCATGAGCATATTGACAAAGAAACACCACATTAAAGCTTTCATTCATTTCCCTACCCGAGAAAATTCTCTCA
>CATKHJ010178685.1:0-10265 GCA_949750685.1 Vernicia montana
TCACTTGAGATTTTCACTATCAACGATCCTTTTACGGGTGCAAGATCAAACCCAAGTGTTTCCAAGCTCACACTCAAACTTCTTACAAGTGTTTCAATGGCTCACACTTAAACCCAAGTGTTTTCAAGGTACACACTTAAACCCAAGTGTTTTCAAGGTACACAATTAAACCTTTCCAAGTGTTTTATGGTTCACACACAACATTTACAATAGATAATGATTTGAGGTTTAGAGTCACTCAAGACTTTGACAAATAGCTAGTACAAAAGATAAAAGATTGTAATCTAGCTTATAATAAATTTGAACACTCAAATATGAGAAATGAAGCTTTTTTGTTCTAGCTCAATGAATAAAGAATTTAGAGTTTGAGAGCTTTGATTTGCTTGTAATATGTGTTCTTGATGTATATAAACTTCTCTAAATTCACCTTGAGGCTTTAGATATATATAGGTCTTCATTCCATGCTCCAACAGCTATTTTTGAGCTCTAAAAGTGGTAACAGACAAGCTCCAACGGCTATATTTTTTTGAATCTTTCAATGCTTGAACGCAGGTTCAAAACGCTAGTTCAAGGAGTGAACGCGCGTTCAAAATTGTGAACCCTCGTTCAAAATGCTTCTACGTGAATAGTAACCATTTCTCAATTTCATCTTCGCCCTTGGTCTTCCACCTTCGTCCTTCACCCTTGGTCTTCGACCTTTGACCTTCGTCTTTGGTCTTCGACCTTTGATCTTCGTCTTTGGTCTTCGACCTTCGACCTTTGCCTTTAGTCTTCGACCTTCGACCTTCGGCTTTGGTCTTCGACCTTCGACCTTCGTCTTTGGTCTTCGACTTTCGTCTCTGGTCTTCGACCTTCGACCTTCGTCTTTAGTCTTCGACCTTCGTTCTCTGGTTTTCGACCTTCGTCTTTATTTACTCAAGACTTCTTTTCATATTCTTGATTCGATTTCTTCACTTAATTGCATCAATAGCAATTAAAGATTACCTACTAACAACAACAACACTAAACAAACTTGTTAGTAGTAATAATGTTTTGTATCATCAAAATCACATATGGAACCTTGGTTTCAACAATAGATAAAATAAATAATTAACTAATTAATTAGCAGGAAAATCATCAAATTGTAGTAGCAGAAACTCTCTCTCTCTCTTTGTTCGGATTTTGCGTCAAGAGAGATGTCAACGTGAATCTAATTATACCGTACAAATGTTATTTTTTAAAGCTTAAATAATATTTTGATAGTTTTTTATTTGCACCGTGTGAAATTTTTTGTCTCTTTTTAGTTATTTTTGAAATTTCCCCCTTTTTTTTTTCAAAGCTTAGAGACCACATAACCTTCAGGCCCACTGAAGAGCCTTTTTTTTTTTTTTTTGGACAACCCCCATTGAAGAGCTCAAGGAACGTAAAATATCATTACTAGGAAAATTTAAATTAGTAGTTTGTGTGAAAAGAAGAATAAGCAAAGCCCATTTTGTTTTGCAATTGAAGAATATAGCTCACGCCGTGAGTGTGAGAGGCATGGCCAATTCTATATGTCCATTGCTTACAGTCAAATATAATAAATTCTGGTCAAAATCCAAACAGTGTACTATAATCCAAAATCCTTTTTTTTTTTTTTTTTTTTTGCTAATACTACAATCCAAAATCTGCGCTGCAGCAGAATCAGATCTGATCATATTCCCTTTTTAGTTTACAGTAACTTCTCATGATCAAGAAACCACTTATTATTACAATTTAATCACCTTCAATATGGGAATTATAATTATTTCACCGAATCCTAATCAGTAGTTGCTTAATGATTATTGTTCTAACTATTGTGCAAAGCAAAAAAATTAATTAAAAGCAGAGAAAGTTACAAAACACCACAAAACAAAACCACCCTAATAAAGGTACTTCCTCTTTAAGGACAACTCAAACCGCCCTATATAACTAAACCCAGTTCACATTCTTGATTTCAGACAAAACCCATCTCTAGATTTTCCCTAACTCTTGCTCTAAAACCCCCTTTCATGGCTTGAACCAATAATTCATTCAAATTCACATATGGATTTACCAACAAGATTTATTCTTTTCTCTGTTCTCTCTGTTTCTCTGGCTTTGATTACAATTTTTGGTTTTTTGGTATTACCAACTAGTGCTGCAGATTACACAAATTTGGTATATAAAGGTTGTGCAGGGCAAAAATTTCAAGACCCATATGGGATCTACTCTCAAAACCTCAAAAATCTCTTCGTTTCTTTGGTTTCACAATCATCACAGAAAAGTTTCTTCACAACAACTTCTGGGGATGGTCAAAATGCCATTATGGGGCTATATCAATGCAGAGGAGATCTCACAACAGCTCAGTGCTACACATGTGTAAGCAAAATCCCAGAAATGGTGAAAAAAATTTGTGGTGAAGTCATAGCATCCAGAGTTCAATTAAATGGGTGTTATCTTAGGTATGAGATTGTTGGATTTAAGCAGACTTCTGGGACACAGTTGCTATATAAAGTTTGTGGGTCAATTCAGGCTAGTGGAAATGGGTTTGATGAGATGAGAAGTGCAGCTTTTGATTCACTGGTGAATGGTCTAAAGAATGGGTATTACACTGGGAATTACCAGACTGTGTTTGTTTTGGGCCAATGTGAAGGTGATTTGTCAAGTGGGGATTGTGGGAATTGTGTGAAAAGTGCTGTAGAGAATGTGAAAAACCAGTGTGGTTACTCAATTTCTGGGCAAGTGTATCTCCATAAGTGCTTTATTAGCTATAGCTATTACCCTAATGGAGTACCCACCATTAATTCAGCATCAGGTAAAGGTAGACTAATCTCTCTCTCTCTTTGCACCCTCTTTTCATATTATATTCAATTCAATATATATTATCTTATATGTTTCACTTTAGACTCTAAGTTCAATAATATAAATGTTTTGTTGTTTTTAGCAGTGAAAAATTAATCTTTTTATACCAATGAGTTTTAGTTTAACAGTCGTGGCAATCATTTGTTACAAATTTGAACCTTGCCCGAGTCTAATTAACCCCAAAAAAAATACTTAGTATACTATAGAATTTGAGTCGCTTCTTGTAAATTCAAATATCAGTCGGAACTAAAGTATTAAAAAAAATAATTTTTAAAAATAGCGAGGTAGATAGGTGGGGTTGCTTTATGGTGTGATTAGGTCAAAATTTTAAATGCTATTGATGGGGTTTTGCAGAAGTAGCAGGGACAAAGCAACACACACAGAGGACAGTGGCCATTGCAGTTGGAGGACTAGCAGCTTTGGGGTTTCTAATTGCCTGTTTGTTGTTTATTAGGTCTGTTTTGAAGAAGCATAAGAGTAAGCATGATAGTCGGTATTGACTGTTTAAAGTTCTTTTCTCTACCCTTTTATACCAGCTTTTGTCTTGTAATGAAGAAAAAACAGAACTCTTGAAAATTTTTGTAAGTTAATTATATATAATATATATACATGGAAATTTGTTCTTATAATTTTGTGCAGATTATAATTATTAATGGGTTTTCAAGATTCCAATGTTGGTGGTGGGTCTAGTTTTTAGAAGGAAAAAAAAAAAAAAAGAACAAAAAGGCAAAGTTAGGGCAAGAATTTTATTGGGGACAGTAAGGGATTTATGTCTAACTTACTTTCTTTAGCATTTCCTTTTCATTTTCAATACTAAAATGAATCATAATTCATACATATTATTATTGACTATATTGCTTGCCAAACCCACTGTATGATTCTTTAATGTTTTTTATTTGCTTTATTTATGTAATTCAAGCAAGCCAATAATGAATATTAGTATTTATTATTATTTAATAAATTTAAAAAAAAAAATGCACTTTAAATTAGTAGATTAGAATGTGGTGCTAACTAAGTATCTGTTGCTGGTGGTATTCCTTAGCCACACATTCCAGCCACAGCCTACTTAACATTTGCTGCTTTCTATGAGAAAAACCACTGCTTCCTGTCACTGAAATTTCTGTACAAAAACATAATTGTACTCAAATTCAGATCGATTGTCTTGCAGATTTTGGGTCCTATCTTTCCATGTGTCACTTTTGCCTTTAATTTGATGCTATCTAATAATACCAATGAATTGAGTTTAGAAATTTAAATTTATTATAATCAAATGTTAATTTAGTGAAAGGAAGACAATTATTAAAACCTAGTTCTATCAACATCCATATGAGGCCAAAATTTCAAAACTGAAATTATTTACTAGGATAAAGAGAATTATTTTATAGTTGAATCAATGAGTTATAATTTAGTAATTCTCAAGATATTTTCAAAACAGTGAAGTTATAAGTTTAAATTAAAATTACAATCTAAAATTAACTGAAAAATTATTTTTCAGTTCTTCCTACTCATAAATTGAGTAGACTGCACTCGATCCAATTAATTATGATATGAACAGGATGAAACATACATGATACACCCATTTTGCTTAATATCTTTTTCTACTGTCAAACTCTTGACTTTTTGAATTAAGATTGTAATTTGCAAACCATTTTAATCCTTAATAGTTAAGCAAGACAGGCCAATAAAGTTTCTATTTACCTTTTAATTATAAGGCAATTAAAAAAAAAAAATATAAAAAAATACACACAATTTTACAATCTAACGAACTTATCCTAAATCAAGAACACATCTTTGTCATCATAATGTTAAAGTAAGTTTTAAAGATGTGGGTTCCAATTAGTTCCAGTAATTACCTTACACAAATTGAACAAAACTCATTTTTTATAAGTTGATATGGACATAAAACTAAATAAGCACTCAAATTATCAATTCTCCAATTGGGGATTTCCCACTTGCTATTTTATTGTTTGATCAGCACAAGATATGAATATGCAAAAGGACAAGCAAGCAAACTATTTAACTGTCTTTTTATCAGGGGGAAAAGCAGGTTGCTATCTAGCTGCATCAATCAAAGATCAGATCCTTCAACTTTGTCATTAACTGAAATTATTAATTTCAAACCAAGAAAAAAAATTGTATAATATTCAAAATTTAGAATCAAATGGACTGTTGTATGCCTTCATTTCTCAGGATTCATAAAATTTCTGATAGTTCATTTTGAATCACACCTAACTACAAGATTTCATGCAATTTTTCCATTTAAAATGAAAGGATTTTGAACCAGGAAGACAAAAAGTTTCTCAAATAAAGACTTAATTGTCTGTTCAAATGCAGAACAACATTGAGATGACTCTCCTTTCCCTCTATTTTGCTTTAAGTATCTCCAGAATTTTAGAGTAACAAAGGAATATACTTGGGAATCAAGATAAATTAGTCTTTTATATGATCGTTTTGAAATTCAAGTTGGTCGATATTTTTTAAAAAATTGACTCCTCTGCTACTATAGTACCTCAGGTATTGTTCAGACTTCAGAGCCTCTAATTTCTCAACTTTTCTTTTAGTGCTTAGTTCCCCAACCTTAACTTTTTTCTTCCTTAGATCTAAATTCTAAAGCTCATCACTTGTTTGAATTTGCCCACCATCACTTACTTCATGTTTCACCATATCAGCATTGAATTTTAATTAAAGACCTAAGCTATTCTTTGACAGACAACAATGAAGAGTTTGAACAAAAGCTTTTAAGAAGGTACTATTTAACCATTAAAACCATATTTCTAGAAAATAAAGAACTGGTCAGTCTTTTTATCCCCAACCTCTTCAAAATAAAAACATGCAAGTGTGTGTCTCTCTATATATGTTTGCCCTTCCACATTAAGCAAGATTATATATTCTTGTTACAGAACAGAAAATTTTCTTCAAGCTGCACTCCCTAAATTAACTAATTCACCTCAACTCTGTTCGAACTTAAAAAGAAACCAATTCCATGGCTATCCCAGTGGCTTATTCAATTTCTATAAAAGTAAAAATTGAAAATCCCACCACCAACCAAGGAGCTTTTGGCTCAGTGATACTAAAGTCATTTCCAGCCTGAAAGTCTCGAGTTCGAATACCAGTTGGATAAACTGAAAAAAAAAAAAAAAAAAAAAAAAAAAAAAAATCAACTGAAATAACCACTTATCTATTATTCTGTTATCCAAAATATTTACATAAACTTCAATCATCTTTTTGCTAATGTATTGAAGTTTCCAATTTAATGAATCATATGTTTAACTTATAAATTGTATCCAAATTAACTGTTTTCATCGAACAAATAACAAGCAAATATCTTCAAGCATTCACACATTAACAAGAAACCCTAAAATTCACAGAAATTAACCAGAATAGTACTCACAACACCATATAATCAATCACTGAAATCCAATTCAATCAAAACCTATAGATTATTGTAGCTCAAAATCCCAAATATCTATTACAAATCACATAAAGATTATTAATTTGATTTAAAGTATCCCAAACCTGACCCCATCCGATCCGTTTTTTGTTTTACTTTTGGGGCAGGCCAACAGGCGGAGGAGCTCCGAGAAGGCTTTGCTGCTGGATCTCGAGCTCATTCAATTGCTGCTCGCGATCCATCTCGATAATAAGAGGCACCACCAGGATTAAGAAGGTGGTTCCAGCAATCCACGCGGCTTTTCCGGTGCTCCGGATGAGTTTCTTGGTGACGAAAATGGATTCGCTAGCAATTTGCTTGCCTTTAGAGACCATTTCGCAGTTGGTGAGCTTGGCGATAATTGTGGAATCTGCTTTAGATTTCGGCGCTCGCTTCGCTGGCAGCGAAACTCCGCCCTGCCGAGACTGGGAGGCCATCGGTGTTAAAACGGTATCGTTTTAAATTTGTCTGGTAAGAGGATTTATTAGCTGGTGAAGACTGAAGACTTTGTAAAAATAGTTATTAAACACTGCCGTTTTGGTACTTGTAGGTTTCTAAGATTTTTATTTTTTTAGAAATTGTGTTTTGATAAATTAACTATTTTAACCTCGAATTTTGATGAAATGGCATCTCAATTCCTTCTTCCTAATATAAGGATATTACATTGCTCCTCACATATATATGATCTTCCAGTGAGTTGTATGTCCGAGTTCATTGGTAAGAATATTGAAAATTATATTGGAACCTTTATTTAGGCGGATCCTAATAGTTTTGGAGGTGCTTGGAAAAATTTTATGAGAATATGGGTTAACATAGATGTGAGGCAGCCTCTCAAGAGAAGAATGAGACTCATGAGAGAAGAGGGTGATTGGTTTTGGGTCACTTTCAAGTACGAAAGGCTACCAACATTCTGTTTTATTTGTGGAATCATTGGGCATGCAGATTCGTTATGTGAAAAATACTTTGAGAATCCTGATGGCTACACGGAAACACCATATGGTATTTGGATGCGGGCCATTAACACTAAGAATGTCCATAATAGTGGTGAAAGATGGTTGCGATTAGGCCCACCGGAAAAGAATACCGGAGCTAGTAGTGACGATGGAGACCATGCAGGAATGGAGATGGATAGCCCGCAATTAAGGGCTGGAATTTTGAGTCAAGGGCAAATCATGGGGAAAATGGGAGTTGATCAAAGAAGTAATGGGGTTATGAAAAGCATATCATATAGAAGATCAGGGCCACAATCTATAGGAAAGGGATTAATGGAGGGATATGGTGTAGAGGAAAAGGAAAGTCTAGGTAGCACAATTCAAAAAGAAGATTTGGTTTTGATTGATCCTAAACGGCACCGTCATGGTGAGAAGGGATCTTTTACTAATGCTAATGATGGGCTTCCTATTAGCCCAAATGACATGAACAATGTGGATAGGGAATTGGTGGGCTCTGGCAATCAGGCCCACCGCACCCCATGAGCATTCTTGCTTGGAATTGTCGTGGGATTGGCAACCCACGGACAATTCAAGTTTTGAAGGATCTTGTGTCCACTAAGAAGCCAATGTTTGTTTTTCTCATTGAAACGTTAGTAAATATAAGTAAAACCGAAGTTATCATAACTCAGCTTGGTTACGAGGGGATGTTTGTGGTTGATTGTGAAGGTCATAGTGGAGGCTTAACACTTCTATGGAAAATAAAAAATATGGTTAATTTGATTGGGTTCTCTCGCAATCATATAGATGTAGGAGTGGACATTCAGGGTATTGAGAAATGGAGGTTGACTGGATTCTATGGCTATCCTGAACGAAGTAGAAGAAGGGAGTCTTGGGAATTTTTAAAATCTCTTAGCAATAAATCTGATCTTCCTTGGTGCATTATTGGTGATTTTAACGATCTCTTAGCCCCATCGGAGAAGAAAGGTCATTTAAGCCACCCTCAAAGTCTTATTACTGGATTTTAAGATGCGATTCAGTATTGTGGGTTGTTTGATGTTGACCTTATTGGACACCCTTTTACTTGGGAACATGGAAGAGGATCAGATAGTTGGATTGAGGAAAAGTTGGATAGGGTTATGGTGAATACGCAGTGGTGGGACTTATTTAATGGCTCTCACGCTTGGAACCTTGAAGCCTCTTATTCTGATCATTCCCTTATTCTATTGGAGTTCATTAGACAGAGATGAGAATACAGAGTGAAGAAGTTTAGATTTGAAAACTCATGGTTACGATAAAGGGATTGCAAAGCAGTTCTAGAGGAAGGTTGGTCTGCAGCAATTTCAGGTTCTATTCAAGATAAAATTGCACCTGTGGGATGAAATTATAGGAGTGGGGTGCAAGTATGGCGACTCAATTTAAAGATGTTATAATGAGGTGTAAAAGAAGAATGAAAGAATTGAGAAATTTTAGAGATGCGAATTGAGAAATTTTAGAGATGCTTGGGCGATGCATGAATTTGATCAAGTTCGTAAAGAGCTGAATCATGTTCTCCAAACTCAACATGATTTTTGAAAACAAAGGGCCAAGTAGCACTGGTTGAAAGAAGGTGACGTTAATTCCCGATTTTTTCATGCCAAAGCCACTGCAAGAAAGAAAAAGAATACAATTAAGAGACTGAAAGATAATTCAGGGCAGTGGAGTCAATCTTCTCATGAACTTCACGAGATCATGAGAAATTATTTTTCTAACATCTTATTGACGTATGAGGGAGAAGCTGATGATGTGATCAATTGTGTGAAAGCTCGCATCACGGAGGAGCATAATCAGTTTCTTTCTCAACCTTTTACTGAGGTTGAGATTAAGGAGGCAATCCATTCCATGCACCTGGATAAGTCTCCTGGACCAGATGGAATGAACCTCGTATTCTATCAACGTTTTTGGTCAATTGTGGGTGAGGATGTATCTTCTGCTTGTTTTGGTTTTCTAAATAATGGGGTGTTATTGCCAGGAATGAATGATACTTCTATAGTATTGATTCTGAAAAAGAAGTGACCTGAAACTATGGCGGATCTACGTCCCATATCACTATGTAATGTTCTTTTCAAAATTATTACCAAGGCAATTGCTAACCGATTGAAGCAAATCCTCCCAAGCATAATTTCCGAAGCTCAAAGTGCTTTTGTACCGGGGCGGTTGATAACTGATAATATCATGCTAGCTTTTGAAGTGATGCACTGCTTAAAGCAAAAGACTCAAGGAAAAAAAGGAATTTGCAGCTTTAAAGCTTGATATGAGCAAGGCTTACGATCAAGTCAAATGGAGCTTTCTAAGAAGAATTATGGGCTGAATGGGGTTTGCAGACTCATGGATTAATTTGATAATGAGAAGTGTTAAAACAGTGAGATATCAGATTGTCCATGATGGTACTGAAATTGGGCCAATAATTCCAGAGAGGGGGTTGCGACAAGGCGATCCCTTATCCCCATATCTATTCATTATTTGTGCGGAAGGGCTCACTTCGTTGATTCAACATTATGAACAAAGGCAACTGGTGCATGGTTGTCGTGTGGCAAGAAACGCACCAACTGTGTCCCATTTGTTCTTTGCCGATGATAGCTTCATGCTTTTTCGGGCTAATGTGGTTGAAGGTTAGGGATGGCAATGAGGCGGGAAATCCCCATTCCCTGTGGGGATTTGCCAAGAACGGGGCAAAGATTCCTCGAATTTTATCCCCATAGGGGTGGAGATGGGGGAAATTTCTTCTCCGTTAGCAGGGATGGAGCGGGGACGAGGAGTGTATTCCCCACTCCGCGGGGATCCCCATCCCTGTCCCCGTGGGGACCCGATATTATATTTACATAATTATTTTTAATATAAAAAGTATATATATAAAAACACATGTATAAGAATTTTTAATTTTTTCACTCTTTTTTTTATAATTCTTTCACATTATGACAACTCTAAAGAAATTTATTTAAATACTCTCATACTTTTATGTATGCTAAATTTTTTAATATTTTATTAAATAAAATTGCAGAATATTTTTAATATATTAGGCATAT
>CATKHJ010178700.1:0-11991 GCA_949750685.1 Vernicia montana
ATCATTAATGTCATTTTGATCTGCAAAATAAAATAAAATAAAATAAAATACTAAAAATATTTTATAATTTATTTATAAATTGTTAGAATTATTTATTCTTCAAAATAAGTAATAATATTATTAAATTCTCAATAACTGGACCAAAATTTGAGTTTAAACAGGTAAAATAACTTTAAGAAAATAGAGTTATCATCTTCGTCTTCATCTTTATCTTCAATTTGTATTGGAGTATCCCAGCTTTCAATTTTTTGAACATCCTCAACAGTAATTGATAATCTTTTCCTTGAGTCAAAAATTAATTTTCTATAAAATTCACTTTTTTCTTTTGGTCCCTATCAAAATTTAAAATAATAAAAAAAAACAATTAAAATAAGTATATTACTAATACAAATGTAATATTTAGATAGAATACAATATACCTCAATTATAGAAGAAATATATTTGTTTATTGGACATTCAATCAATATTTCAGCACTATCAAATAAAAGTGACTTTTGTTTCTCTTTCTCCATCAAATACATTTAGGATGCCTTTGATATCACGTAATCTAACGAATTATATAATAAAATTAAAAATACAATTTAATGAAAATATAATGCAATGTAATAAGTATTACATTACTTTATTTAGAAGTATATATGAAATAATTATATAATGTAATAATTAAAATAATTAATTATTTTATAATTATAAAAATAAGATATTAAATTTTAAATTATATTTATTTAAGTTAATTAATTATATTAAAACTAATATAATAAAAGAAAGGATTTATGATAAAAAAAAAAAGTATTAATTATGTTGTAAAAAAGAAAACTGATAACTAAAATTTTTTTGTTGTAAATAAATTAGGCCATTAAAAAAATTGCTGTAAAAAAACATATCATTAATTTTTTTTAAATAATAAAAAATAATTCATAAAAAAAATGAAAACATGCTATGCAAAAAATATTTATTGTAAAAAGAAGGAAAAATATCATTCAAAAAAAAATTATTGTAACAAAAAGAAAAAAAAATATTGTTAAAATAAGGTAGAAAACAGCAAATGAAAAATGTAATGGGCAATACATGATTTTTTGAATGTAATGGTCATTACATTTTTTTAAGGCATGTAAAATTAATAATGTAATACTCATTACATTACATTCAAAATTTTTTACACAATCAACACAAAGTAATCCAACACATAATATAATTCTCATTACATTACGCCATTGATTACGCCCCACCAAACATAGTTTAATTTAAGTAAATACATGTGTAATATAAAAATAAGTAATATATAATGTAATAGTATAAATATAACTATAAAATTAAATTAAAATAATGAGAAATGTACCTTTGACACATATTATTATGAAAATTTAATAATAATGGAAGGAAGAAATCATATAATCTATAAATAAATAAAAATAATTATTATGTACTAATTACTTACCAATTTCTTAATTCATCCCACTGCTGATAGAGATGGATTAATTTCAATTGTTGTAGCTAGATTCGTAGATAATTGTGAATTAACTATATGCAATAAAAATAGATTAATTGTATTAGTATTAGCAATGTATAAAATTTTTAAAATAAAAATTAATTTTATAGAAATATATACATACCATTGTAAAGTGAAGAATGAGCATTAGATAATGCTATTATTATCTTTTCTTTATCATCTTTAAAAAAAATTTCAAGAATTTCACCTTCATTGTCACCTATATCTCCTTTTAAAATTAATGATAATTTGTTCAATCTATATATACAAAAATAAAAAATATTATAATATTATAAAATAAAAAAATAGAACATTATAAAATTAAAGTGATAGAACATTATTTTATATTACTTTTTTTTTTGCCAAATATTATTTTATATTACTTTGCATAAAAAATTATGATTTCTCTCATTCTTGTAGGTTTTCCATCTATTCTGCAAGTAAATGTTGGTTTAACATGGACTAAATATCTACAAAAATAAATATTATTATCAGATAATTATAATGCAATACTCTTAAGTTTTAATTGTTAGGAGACTCTTAAATTGGTGAAATTTTGAGAAGTTATACATGAGAGAAAGTAACGTTCGTTACAAATTGATAACGTTTATCACGATAATTGCATACACTTGGTAAGTGATGAAAGTTTTCAAATTAAAGTGTAAGGATTGTTATTGACGAGGACGAGGATGAAGAGATAGTTAGGGAGTTTTTGTTGGACTTCTATACCAGTTTCGGAAAAAAAAAAAAAAAAAAATTGGAATGGAACACTCTCTGTTTAAGCTAGTGTCTAATAACTAGGATGAAATTTGGTGACGAAGCAGAGCTTCAATAATTAGGATGAGTCTTGACGACGAGACAAAGTGTTGTGAAGCGAAGGGTTACGAGGTAAAAAACTACGAGGTGAGGAGAAGTTTCGATGGTAAGGATGAGATTCGATAACGAGAATGAGGTTTGCTGACGAGGATGAAGTCTTGATGTATGAATAAGCGAGTTGACGAGCTTATAAGCTCGGTATGATGAAGATGAAGACGAGCTCGATAGAGGATGAGCGAGCTAAAGAATAGTTCAATATGAGCAAAGCGAGTGGATAGACTTTGTACGAACAAGTGAGTAGAGGAATCGATATGACTATGACGAAGACAAGAAGTGGGAAGCTTCGATGATAAAGACGAAGACGAACTTGTGTAGGATGAAGCGAAGCAAGCTGATGAGTTGGGAACAAGTGAGACGAGTTGGGAACTCAGTATTGAGGCTACGAATATATGTGTAGATTTTTGAGGAGAGCTGATAGACTCGGTATTGTATAGTATTAGACTGTGTGCATATAAATTTAAGTCTTTGATAGTGAGATTATATATTTTGTTATGAGTAAAGTTGTGTCAGAGTTTGTGTGGATAAAGTTGAAAGCCACCTACCATTGATAATTTTTTAGAAAAATGAATGGCTATAAATGAAAATTATCTACCCAATGACTAACTGTCGGCCACTAAGAATATTTTATTCATTCTTTTTCTTTATAAAAGGATATATAGACCATTCTAGAGACTACAAAAAACGTTTACATTTTTCTTTCTAAAGTTAAGTTTTCAATTTTGTTTTTCATATTCCATATATAAAATTGACATTTTTCATTCTTTCTTTTTCTTCAAAGAAGTCACCCGATTTAAAATATAAATCCAATAATCCCAAGTGATAGATCGTTCTTATGGTTTTCTTTAGAAGAGTTCAATCTAGTGCTAATATAGATTGGTGATCTGGTGAGCTAAGGAATGTTTGATGCCCTGTATAACGATGATTTAATTTTATTGAAAAAATTATAATAAGTGAGGTAAGTTATGAAATATATTAATATATAATAGACTTATCCTAAAATATATTTGATGATCTTTCGGTTGGTCTAACTTATGAATATAATAATTATTATTGTTAATATTAATTATTTTCTATTGAGATATAAAAAAATAATAAAAAAAATATTGTTTTATTGCTCAGGTGTTAAAAAGTCATTTGTGAGGTAAAACTGATTGTTGATAACTACAGAGTACATTGCGCTCACCTAAGTCAGGAACCTAAGTCAGGAAGAAGGAAATAAAATTTTGGACAAAACTTAATCCAAATTGTCAGGGGTAGTACAAAACGTCACCGTTACAATCTGATAATGTGTTTGGCGGAAAAAAAAAAAAAAAAGGAATCTGATAATGTAATACACACTCAAAGAAAGAGCGTGAACGGAAGTGGAAGACCATAATGAAAAAACATCATTTGTCAGTGGGACCACTAATTGCCAAAGAAGAGCTGTTGTGTTGGGACAGGGGACAGGGGACAGGTTAAAAAGATAAAAAGTAAATTATTATTTAAATCCTAAAATTTAATCTAATTAAATAATCAGTCTCAATTTTTTTAAAAACTAATTAATTAATATCTTAATTTTAATTTTACTAGAATATTTAACCATTATACCTAATTTTTATATTTTTTTTATTTATTTATAAAAAAATAAAAAAATATCATTATATATATAATAAATATAATTTTAATTTTATTATTTAAAAATAAAAAATTTAAAATTTAAAATAATAAAATTATATTATTAATTTGATGATATTAAATATAATTATTATATAATTATATAAATATTATTTATTTTTATTAATTTGAATTTTTTTATTTTTTATTTTTAAAATAATAAAATTAAAATTATATTTATTATATATATAAAAGTATTTTAGTTATTTTTTATAAATTTAATAAAAAATATATAAATTAAATTAAATAATTAAATAATATGAGAAAATTAAAATTAAGAAATTAATTAATTGATTAAAAAAATAAAAACGAATTAATTAATTAAGTTAAATATTATAAATTAAATAATAATTTATTTAAAAAAAACAAAAAAAACAAAACAAAAACAAAGGTTTCTTCAGCTTTTTTTTAGAGCCTTGCTTCTTTGTACTTGCTGTATCAGTTGTTAGTTAAAAACCACCCTCTCTTCACTGTGTCAAAGACCGGTGAGTTTTGTTTCGCCGGAAAACTAATCGCGTCGCTCTCCTCTCTTTCCGGCGGCGGAGAGGGCAAACACATTTTCCTTCCTCCGTCAACATTACTTGCCGTAAATCAACGGAAAAAATCAAATCGACAACTTGAAATGCGAGACTCCTTCCGTCGATTTAAGACATTGCAAGCACATCTCCCAGGGCGCTTCCTGTTATGGTCTCCGGCGAGGCAGCGCGTGAACACAAGCGCAGATGAAAACGCGTTTCTGGTGAAATGTTGAGAAGCCATTTTTTATTTCTGGTGATTTATGGCGAACTGAACAGGTAAAAAAATGGTTAACTTTTTTTTTTTTTTCAAGTTTATTTTTTAATGCAATACACAATCACAGTGAAAACCTCAGTTTCCCTGTTCTAAATCATAAATTTTGATTTTTTTCCTGATTAAAAATCTCCATTTTTGTTTTCATAGATAATGCCAATATTATTATATGAAGGTTTTGTTTAATGATATATTATAGGCTAGGTAATTGGTTAAATGGAAAGTAATTTGTTTGAAAAACATATTTTCTGGTGTCATGGCTTCCGTTAAATTCTTTGATAAATTTTCTACTGCTGCTTTATTGGTTTGAATTTGCATTCTCACCATAGCATTATACTGATATATTTTGACTGCCACCACTTATTTTTTCTATTTGCTTGATGTTATTTCATTTGTACTATTCATTCATACAGGGTTAGGTAGTGGTTTACACTCAATTAAATAGAAAGCAACAATGAATTTGGTGTCTTAGCCTTGCGGATAAAAGTTGAGATTACCTAGGAGAAAGCAGGTTTGAATCAATAACATCCCCCTCACCAATACCCAGGAAAAGAAAAACACTCACCGGTAACAATCCTTTTCCCAAACACCTCTCTCGTTGTCCTTTTTGCCCCTTTTCCTCGCCCTTTGTGTGTGTGTGTGTATGTTTCTCCTTCCTCCTCTAGTCTTCCTCTCATATACTCACTTGCAAGGAGATGGGCACTGGCATTTTTTTTGTCTAAAATATTGATCCAAATATTTTTTTCCTCTTCTGTTTTTTAAGCTCTTTGCTTTGGGATGGAATATGGACTCTAGCACTAATAATTCCATGAGACATCTTGCATGGAACATTTATTAAATTCCCAAAAACGGATTGTTTACATATTATTTCTCTTATGAAACGGATTTTTAACTACATATTATTTCTCTTATGAATTATGATGCTAATTTTGAATTTTTAAGCAAATTTTATTTCTCTTGTGCCTCATCTCTCAAAAACATGTGTCTGTTCCTCGCTCCTAGTATTTAGAACCTGTTTACGCCCTAGCGGACCTTGTGCGAAGTCTAATTCAAACTAGAGTTTTGTTTTGGTGTTTTATTTGGGTAGTGATAAGTGACGAAGCCAGGATTTGAACGTAGGGGTCCAATTTAGTAAAAACCCTTAGACAATGCCTCTGGCCGGGTACGAACCAAGAACCTCTAGGAAGTTACATCAGTGTGGTAACCAACTACACACATCCATTTCAGCTATTTTACTACATACTAAATAAAAAAATTAAAAATTTGAGGGGGGCATTGCCCTAACACGTGGCTTCGCCCCTGGAACTAGTGATAAATTGAGTGTAAAATAGTAAGTTCAGCTTAGTGGCAGAAAAATTCTCTTTGAATTTTGGCGATTCTTATTTTTCTTTGGTTTTTCAGTACGTATATTTTGTTAAATCATTTCTTGTTTGCATTGGCTACTGCAATATCATTTTCTTCAAAAGTTTTAATTTGGTTGCCCCTTCTAAAATTGTGTGCTTTTTATCAAATGCAGGATTGCACTTAATGGAAGCTGATTTATTGCTTTGCTATTATCATTTTCTCAAGAAGGTAGTTTGTGCTGTGGAGAATGTAGAGGTCATTTGATATAATCTTGAAATGATTGAATCTATCCACGGTAATATGATTTTGAATAATTATCCTTTATAGGTTCTTTCCATCACCATTTTATGTTAAATCTTTTTTTTTTTTTTTTTGTACGTCGGAAATTAAAATTCTTGTTATTTGAATTGAGTGGGTTAATCTAATTATCAATTGTCTTTCAAGATGTATTACAGTTTTGGCCTTTTCCTTTTCCTCATAATTAAGTTTGATGGCAATTGTTCTATTTTAAAAATGGAGTTTCTTTTTAAGAAAAAGAGGGTAGAGGGAAAGGAAGGGAATAAGCAAATATGGATAAAGATAAAGTGAATTCTTAGCATGTCAAAGTGAATCCTGACCCCTGTTCTTTAAGCATTGGCTGTTTTGGTTTTGCCCATGAGTCACCCCTCTCAAAGCATTACAAGTTTGTTGTCATGAAGTATAGCTTGTGGAAATGACCTGTTTGTTGAGACTTCCTACCTCTTTAGTCAATTTTGAAAAGGATATGGTAATGCACTAATATTTGGTCACACCCTCATCTAGTTTTTAGTTGGGTCTGAGTGCAAAATTGAAAAACCCAAAAACATCTTCAGCAGAAAGACTCATCTGCAATAACAACTCTTGCGCCCACCCCTCCCCTTGTTTTTTATTTTTGGAAGGCTATTTACACAGCCTCCATAATGATTTTTAATTGATCAAGGAAAATCCCTAAATTTAACCATCTCTCTTCTCATGAACCTTCCATTTTTCCCTTCTTTCTCATGTCATCAGCCATCCTCTCCCTCAATTTTGATTGCCTTCAATAGTAGCAAGAATGTTTCATAAAAGATAATGAGGCTTTATTGGGTCAACGACATTGGTTGTTTTTGGTATGTTTTTAACGAGTTGGGACAGGTATTATATTAGCTTAAAATAAAGTAGGTGCATTGCAATTTTAGCAATGAAAGGGAAGTGATCTAAGTGAGGTTAATCTGGACGGGACACACTTCAAATATCTAGGATCTATTATACAACAAGATGGGGGAGTGAGGAGGATGCCAATCATACAATTAAAGAAGGATGTGTAAAGTGGAGAAGTGAACAAAGTTTTATGTGATCTCAAAATACAAACTAGGATTTAGCAACTTTGAAGATGTAGCATAGTAACCCTAAATTGAGTGGAATGGAGGAAAAAGATACATCTAGTGGATTCTAACTAGTTTGGGATTAATGCTTAATTGTGTTGAGTTGATTTAGCATGTTTGACCTAGTTTCATAGTAACCTAATTCACCTTCCATGAACCATGATCACTTATTGGATAAGGTTTGTATAAACTTTCTTTGTTTCTATATTTGAATGGTTTTATTATTATTGGGTTTTCAGGATTTGTAATCAAAATGTTTAGTGTGGTTAGGTGTGAACTCAAATTTATACTTTTACGTTTTCTATAGGGGTTTCCTTTTGAATCTCAATCTTGGTTTCTACTTTTCTTTTAATATTTTTATTTGTGGATTGCAAGGATCTATTAAGTTGGGTATGGAATTATATAAAGCTTCAAATGAGGTTTCCAATGATATCTTGTGGGCCTCATAATTCCAATTGGATCAAATGTTACTGCTGTTTAAACTATCTCAAGCATGCTTATGTGTGTTATCACTACTTTTAGACAGTGTCTAAGATATACCATAGTGATTGAAGCCTCATTTGCAGACAAGGGATACCTTTTAGTTTTTGATTGACTTCTGAATAATAGCCTTGAGAAAACCTTTTTGATAAATAATATTCTGCATAAAGAAGAGGTTGTTGTGAGGGTACTAGGAGAGTGAGAGAGTAGCTATTAAGGATTAGAACAACTGAAGCCATGGTTGGTTTATCATCTACATTTTCTTGAACACATAACGGCCTGATGCGGATGCACCTCATCAGTTCATTTATTGAACCATCTATCAAGATAGGATCTGCATGATATAAACTTATCCCTTCTTAGTTTCTCCAAGCCTGCAAGAATTAGATATTATAAAAATTAAAAATATATACATAATGAAAATACAGTGCATGATATATATTTAATGAAAATACAGTGCATGATATATATTTATAAATATTTATATTAAATAAATAGATTTTTTTAATAAAAAATATATTTTTTAAAATTTGGCTTGACTTGTCCTGGGCCTTTATTTTTTCTTAGGGTTGGGCTTGACTTCTACTCAAAAGGGAATGGGAATATTTTAATCTAATCAATTAAACAACATTAATGAGGCTGTGAATTTATCAGATGTGGATATGGAAATAGCCCCTCTTTTTTTTCTAATCTTTTAAATAGTTTGAAAATGTGTCCCTCTTGCTTCTCCATTTGTTCTTCAGTGAATGATAGTTCAGAAAAAATCTCACTATTCCTTTTATTATGGTTCCATACTGTACCGCTGCTTGTAGTTTATGTAGACATCTTTTGGCATAGCAACATGAGTGCTGAATGATATATGGTTTCAAGTCCCCAAAGATCTTCACTTCAAGATTTTGCAGTTTTTCTCATTTCCTACATCATTCCGTGTTGCATTTGGTCAAGTCATCTCCATGAAATTAGGTGAGAGATTTTTGGCTGATAATGTCCGCAACATGATTGATTACTGTGTGTGTGTGTGTGTTTTGGTATTTTTTTTCTAGTTAATTGAACTGTTGTTCATGGCAAATGATATTGGAAATTCAAAATCTTTTGAAGTTATGTATAAAAATTTTATTTGCTGAAAGTGTGTCATTTGTTATATATGGATTCTGATATCCATTAATGTGTGTGTGTGTTTTCTTTGATATATTTGATTTATCTATTCTAGTCCAGCTGAATTTTTCTATGATGAACAACGCGGCTGTGCTATTGTAACCATTCTGTGTGGCAGATACCTATCTTTGTGAAATGCAATACAATGGGGTGGGCCCCTAAAATTGGTATTTCACCTATAGTTATTGAACTTACCACTAAAATCCTACAAATCACTGAACTTCAATTTGCAAATTAAATAATCTGATATGTGTTCTCCTTTTAGCTTTTGTGAGGCATGGTGATTGGGATTTGTTATTTCTTTCCAATATCTCGTGTATTATACAATCAGATTCTTGTTTCTCAATGTATGATCGATCATCAGGTGTTGGCACTGCAGCACTTTTCTTTATGAGAATTTCATTGTTGGCATTTCTTTATTATATATAACTTTTTTCCCTTTTTATCTTCTTTGATTTTCAGTTATTGACATTATAGCATTCCAGTGATTATATGAAATATATGATGCTAACATAAAAAGACATCACAGATTTTATGCATGATTTTGTAATAAAATTCATGTGCTTGGAAAATTTTGAAGTGATAAAATTCATTTTGATTTCATTGTTTCAAATGATTGAGAAGTGAGATGAATGTACTTGTTTTTTCTATTTTACCTTCATTTATAAAGAGATAATTTAATTTAAATAAGTAAATTTTAGATTTTTAATAGTGGGCCTCATTAAATGAATTGAATTCTTGCAAAACATATCCATATTACTTTTGGCATGATTTTCATTTCTTTCAAAATGACTTATTTTTTAACTTAAACACATCGAATTCTAGTAATGCTATGGTTTCCCAACATGGAAATTAGCCAAATAGAATTCTATTTGTTACAGAATAGGAATATTTTGTATATACAGAATAGGAATAACTTTGTATATAATTAGGAATATTTGATATCATGATTATAGGATGATATGTAGCTTATCTTCCTAAATAGGATTTAGTTTTGTGTATATATATATGTGTGTACAAATCATTGATGGAATACAAGAAAACATTACCTTCGTTTACATGGTATTAGAGCATCCAAATTAGGTTTGCCTCTTGTGTTTAAGTCTGCTGAAAACGGCAGCTTTGGGTCTACTGTTGGGTCTGGTGGAGAAAAACAAACAGCAGCCTAGGACGGAATTTGGGTCACTAGTTTAGAGTGACTATTTGTCATCACCGCCAGCCTAGGACGGAGCGCCACCTGCCGACCGGCGCATCCCCAGAATCCGGTGACCAGAAGCCTTGCGCTTGAGATTCACGCGCCGCCACAAGCTTCTGCTCAAACTCCACTCGCCGGCGCGTGAAGGCATGTCCGGTCCGGCCACTGGCTCCGGTCTTGTTGCTAAAGGCTATACCCAAACGTATGGGGTGGATTATTCAGATACCTTCTTTCCTGTAGCTAAACTTACATCTGTTAGATTGTTCATCTCTATGGCTGCTGCTTATGACTGGCCTTTGCATCAATTAGATATCAAAAATGCTTTTCTTCATGGTGAACTTCATGAAGAAGTTTATATGGAGCAACCACCTGGTTTTGTTGCTCAGGGGGAGTATGAGAGAGTTTGTCGTCTTCATAAGTCTCTATATGGGTTGAAACAAAGCCCCCGTGCCTGGTTCGGAAAATTTAGTAAGGCTGTTGAGGAGTTTGATATGAAGAAGAGTCAGTCTGATCACTCAATTTTCTACAGACAATCTGCTGCTGGCATCATTCTGTTAGTTGTGTATGTGGATGATATTGTTATTATTGGAAGTGATACTGCAGGTATTTCATCTCTTAAGTTATTTCTTCACAGTCAATTTCATACTAAAGATTTGGAGATGTTGAAATATTTTTTGGGTGTTGAAGTAACTAGAAGTAAGAAGGGAATCTTCTTATCTCAAAGGAAGTATGTACTTGATTTATTGGCTGAGACTGGAAAATTGGGTGCTAAACCGTGTAGCACGCCAATGGTTCCTAATTTGCAACTTACAAAAGAGGGTGAATTGTTTAATGATCCAGAGAGATACAGAAGATTGATTGGGAAGTTGAATTATCTTACTGTTACCCGCCCAAATATTGCATACTCAGTTAGTGTTGTAAGCCAGTACATGTCATCTCCAACTGTTCACCATTAGTCAGCAGTAGAGCAAATTCTGTGCTATTTGAAAGGGGCACCTGGGCGAGGTATTGTGTATAGCAACCATGGTCATACTAGAATTGAGTGTTTTTCAGATGCTTGACTAGGGAGGATCTAAGGAAGATAGACAATCTACTTCAGGTTACTGTGTTTTTATTGGTGGAAATTTGGTTTCATGGAAAAGCAAGAAACAGACTGTTGTCTCGTGTTCGAGTGCTGAAGCAGAGTATCGAGCTATGGCTAACTCTATATGTGAAATAATGTGGATACATCAACTTTTGATTGAGGTAGGACTTAAGGCTTCAGTACCGGCTAAGTTATGGTGTGACAACCAAGCCGCTCTTCACATTGCTTCTAATCCAGTATTTCATGAGCGAATAAAGCATATTGATATTGATTGTCATTTCATTCGTGAAAAGATTCAGCAAGGCTTAATTTCTACAGGTTATGTCAAGACAGGAGAACAATTAGGAGATATCTTTACAAAGTCTCTAAACAGGATTCGGGTTGATTATCTTTGTAACAAGCTGGGCATGATTAACATCTATGCTCTAGCTTGAGAGGGAGTATTACAAAATAGGAATATTTTGTATATACAGAATATGAATAACTTTGTATATAATTAGGAATATTTGATAGCATGATTATAGGATGATATGTAGCTTACCTT
>CATKHJ010178758.1:0-21478 GCA_949750685.1 Vernicia montana
ATGCATCCTCAGGCAGCTAATTGCAATGCAAACATTCCATACTTCACAAAAGCAACACCTCAATAAAAGTCTCCAAACCACCTCTGAATCATTCTTATCCTTTAAAAGGGATCATATATCACTTTTTCCCAATTCAAGCCATAAATAACAATCATAGAGAACAAAGGACTTGCTCACTAATATAAAAGTTAGCTGCTGCTGCTACATTAATTTTTGGATAGCCTTCCTCTCAATCCTAGAAATAGAGATACCAAATCACCTTAGGTGTTCAGATGAGTCCACTATCTTCTGAGTACTTCCTGTCATTAGAATCATTACCATCTTAAGAAATGTGCATATGAGTATTTTTACTTCTCTAAGACTTCAATTGATCTAAAGATTATATTCATATTATGCCAGATAATTTAGACTTCCAGATACTACCTGTTGATACATGCATGTATAAACAGGTGCTATGACAACATATTTGTTATTTTTCTATTTTTGGCTAAGCACTACAGCAACAGGAAGTGTAAAGACCAATGCAGAGGTAACTATAATCATGAAAGAAAAGAATCAATACTTCACAAGTACTTCTAAACAACACCTATCTGACATGAGTCTAACATACTACATTGCATTACTGATTTAAGTTCCAGATGACATACCTCAGCATTGTGTTCATGGCCCCCTATTATGGTAAATTTGTCTTCCACAAGTTTTTTGGTGTGTTCAATCATTTGTCGACCTTACAGTGCAACAACTTGCATCAATAAAAATAGAAAAGACTACATTGTTTATCAAAAGAAATTTTTAGAATTAGAGAGCATCTTGTATTAGAGTACCATAGCTTGTAACACTTGATGATATCTCTAAACATGGCAATTGGCCAACTGTGGCTCCTGTAAATCCATATACAGAATTTGCACTTATCTGCAATAACAGAAGACATTATTCTCAAACCAATGGAAAACAGAAAGAATCCTGGACAACCATGCACCTAAACTGTGAAGACCAAAAATGAGTGTCTACAGACTGAAGACATAATAAGCCTACCTTCAGGGCCAGTTGTCGACCATCTAGAACAGCCTTCTCAAGTGGATCCTTGGCTTCCTAAAAGACAATCATAATAAGACATAAAGGCCTAGAAGCCTAGTGATAACATGGATAATATAGAGTAAACAACTGGCATTACAGAAAGGCATAATAAAGATAGAGATTTAACAAAAGTAGTTAAGCAAAAGCCCCACTCAAAATACAAATTACCTTCAAATCTGCTTTTGCTCTTCTTCGAGCAGCTAATAGTTCTTCAAGAATTTCAGGAAGAATTCCCTGAAAGTACAGTTTTAATTAATAATTATGGTCAAGATGATGATAATATTGGCAAAAGGGAATTATACATCATTAATAATGATTTCACCTTTTGCAAATTTGATTTGACAAATGTTTCACCAGATGGAGTTTTGTTGACACATTCAGGTGGGAGGTTGAGCTTGCGAGCATCTTCAGGAGTCACCTTCACAAATAACAAGTTGAAATTTTTTGCACAAAAAGCTTCTCATTTCAAAAACATATTTTGTTCCTACATTACATGAGACATTTATTATGCCAACAGATAGAATCAACGGTCAAAATAATTACCAGAGTGCAGTAACATAGATTATATGCCATCATTATTGAAGGATACAAAGAGGCAAAATCCAGTGTTGCAATTGGCTTTTCATAGAATCCTGCTCTTGCCTCCAAAACCTGAAGCAAGATCCAAAATGTTGGCAAAGATGATTTAACTCTATAACAGGAAAAATTGAAAACAATTACCAAGACAATTTAAATAAGACAAAACTCATCTTGTCAAAATTTATTAAATCTTTCAAAGTGAATTGCTATTTTCATAAACATCAGTTGTAGCCTTTAAATTCTTATTCATAAACTTAGAACCATCACTGTACCATCACCATGATAACTTCTAACACCTACTTCACTCTCAAGGTGGTCTACACAAATTGCACATAGGTGTCCCAAGGTCACATCGATTAATGATGACGTTAGGAGGGAAGGAGTGGGGAGGCCACCAAAATAAAGAGTTAGTGTCATGGTAAGCTAGAAATAGTCATGGTAACATCTAAATCTGCACTCAATTATGCAATTCCAGCTACTTTAGACAATCATATTCAAAACACTCGCAATTAATGTAATTCATGGTTGCCATTATGGAAAGCTGGTGAGCTAGAAAAAAAAGCATTAAAATTCTAAAAGTAATAACTCGGCAAAGTGGAGTAGAAACATTGTTTTTAAACCCGGACCGGCCTGGCTAGTTCAACCGGGAAAATTGGGAACTGGTCCTCAAGCCGGTCCGAGTTAGCTTGGAAAACCAGGGATGCCTAGAACTGGGAAAACCCCGGTGAACCGGCCGGGTACCCAATGACCCGGACGACTCAGTCCAAGTTAACCGGGTGCTAGGAATATATATATATATATATTTTTTTTTGCCAATTAAAAGGCACAAAATGGTGCCATTTTGGCTCATTTTGTTTGAAATTGACAGGTAATGTTCGTTACTATGCTCAATTAATGTTGGTGACTTCTATGAACGAACATAATATTCTCTTTTATGTTGGAAATCCCACGACAGGTAACATAACGCTCGTTACTACTCATATGAATAATAAATATATGATATTATTTAAAATTGTTACAGACTGTATAGTTAGAATAGGAAGTTATATATACTGATTTATAGGGATTTGTTAGCTGATTTATTGTAATTGATATAGGAGATTTTCCTTTCTAGAATAGGACTCCTAGACTTGTATGTAAACCTATACAATTGATGAATAATAGCAAGTGATTTATTCCCATCTCTTCTGGTTCTACTTTAACTACATGGTATCAGAGCATTAGAGGGTGGGATTTGGTTATGGAAATATAAATTTCCAGAATTTGGATTGTCCGCAAATTGGTAGATTAGGGTTCTGAAATTTCGTGCGTTGGGTCACCCACTTGGAGGCGTTTTCTGTCGTCACCGCCGACCTAGGGAGGTGCGCGACCACCAGTTCGGCCTCTCCCCAGAAGCCGACATCCAGAAGGTCCACGCGTGAGCCACACTCGCCATCACAAGCTTCTGCCGCTAGTTCTACACGCCGGAGCGTGAAGGCGCGTTAGCTGCCAGAATTTTGCTCTGGTCGACGTCGTTCAACTCGCCTATGTCTGCACTCTTTGATTCTTTACTTGTTTGGGTCTGAATCTGCACCGTTGTGAGACCTCTTTGGCTATACAGATTCTGTCCAAAATCTCAGTATTTTAGTTCAATTTTTTTTTCTCCTCTTTTTCGACTATTCTTTTGAAATATGGCGGAGAAAAAGACTGTTGTTGTTTCTGATGTGGTTCCAATGATGTCGAAGATCACAGAACATAAACTTAATAATACAAATTATCTTGATTGGAGTCGGACTATCGAACTATATTTGCTTAGTATTTCTATGGATAGCCATTTGACTGATAATCCTCGTAAGGATGATTCTAGACTGCCTTGGATGAGAGAGGATGCTCGCTTATTTTTACAGATACGTAACTCTATTAACAGTGAAGTGGTTGATATGGTCACTCACTATAGGACAGCCAAGGAATTAATGAATTATTTAGAATTCTTGTATTCTAGAAAGGGAAATCTCTCGTATCTATGATGTATGTAAAGCATTTTACAGGGCAAACAAAGGTGATAGGTCTCTAACCAGTTATTTCATGGATTTCAAGAAAACATATGAAGAACTCAACATGTTGCTTCCTTTCAGTACTGATGTAACTGTATAGCAAACTCAGTGGGAGAAGATGGCTGTTATGAGCTTTTTAGCTGGTCTTCCATCTGAGTTTGAGACTACTAAATCTCAAATTCTTTCTGGTTCAGAGGTTTCCTCTCTACAAGATGCTTTCAGTAGGGATCTTCGTACAGAGAGTTCGCCGCCTGTTCAACCTGCTCAACCTAACAGTGCTCTTATTAGCCGTAATAACACATCTGAGTCAGGGAAACAGAAGCAATACAGGAGCGGTGGTGGTAATAAGGGCATGGGATTCAACAACTATGACAAGAATACTGGTACTCGTGGACATGAGTTGAGAAATAGTGTCACTATTGTCATAAGCCAGGTCATATCAAGCGTGATTGTCGGAAGTTGCAGTATAAGAACGCTCAGACTGCCCATGTTGCATCTACTTCTGAGACCTCTGAAAAGTTTTTCATGATATCTGCAGCTGAGTATGCCAGATTTACTCAACTTCAAGAAACAATGAAACCTCAATCCAGTCCTATTACTGCCATTGCTAAGTTAGGTAAACCCAATACATGTCTTGTTTCCTCCTCTTCAAAATGGATCATTGATTCTAGTGCTATAGATCACATGACAGATAATTCTAGTTTATTCTCTACCTTTCAGTCACATAAATCTACCTCTCTTGTTACTTTAGCTAATGGTTCAACATCTTGTGTTATTGGATCTGGAACAATTAATCCTACCTCATTGCTCTCATTGTCATCTGTTCTTAGTCTACCTCAGTTATCCTTTAATTTGATTTCTGTCAATAAACTCACTCGTACTCTCAATTGTTGTGTCTCATTTTTTCCTGATTATTGTTTATTTCTGGATCTTATGACGAAGAAGATTATTAGTAAGGGACATGAGTCTGAAGGCCTCTACATCCTTGATACACAAATACTCAAGTCTATAGCCTGTATTGGAGCTGTCACTCCTTTTGCAGCACATTGTCGGTTGGGTCATCCTTCTCTTCCTATGTTAAAGAAACTTTGTCCACAGTTTTCTAGCATGTCTTCATTAGATTGAGTCTTGTCAGTTTGCCAAACACCATCGTCTTAGTTCTAGTCCAAGAGTCAGTAAACGAGCTAATGCTCCTTTTGAGTTAATACATTTTGATGTTTGGGATCCTTGTCCAGTTGTATCTAAAACTGGTTTTAGATATTTTGTCACTTTTGTTGATGATTATTCTAGAATGACATGGCTATATTTGATGAAAAATCATTCAGAATTGTTCTCTCATTTTTCTGCTTTTTGTGCTGAGATTCGAACTCAATTTAGTAAGCATGTACAAATTTTGAGGAGTGATAATGCTAAAGAATATCTATCAGACATTTTTAAAAAATACATGATCCAGCATGGTATTCTCCATCAAACATCTTGTGTGGATACCCCCTCTCAAAATGGTGTTTCTGAGAGAAAGAATAGACATCTTCTTGAGACTGCCCGAGCTTTGTTATTTCAAATGCAAGTTCCTAACTGATGCTATTTCTACAGCTTGTTTTCTAATCAATCAAATGCCTTCCTCAGTTCTGTCTGGTGAGACTCCTTTTCATGTTCTCTTGCCTAATAAAACATTGTTTCCCATTGAACCTAGGATATTTAGTTGTACTTGCTTTGTACGGGATGTCCGTCCTCAGGTTACAAAACTTGACCCTAAATCTTTAAAGTGTATTTTTCTAGGATATTCTCGTGTGCATAAAGGGTATTGATGTTATTGTCCTAGTCTTAATAGGTATCTTGTGTCTGCTGATGTTACCTTTTTGGAACACACACCATTTTCTTCATCTTCAAGCTCTACTAGTATGGGAGAGGATGATGATTTGTTGATCTATATTGTCACACCGCCTTCTGATCCTCCTCTCTCAGCTCCGATTAAGCCTCCCATAAAACAAACTTATTCTCGCCGTCCACAACGTCCTGATCCAGTTCCTGATCCTCCAGCTCCATGTCCTGATGAGCCAGTATCTTCGTCATCAGATCCAGCTCCTAGTGATGATCTTCCCATTGCTCTTCGTAAAGGTACACGTAAATGCACTTATCCAGTATCTTCTTTTGTTTCCTACAACCATTTGTCATCTTCTTCTTGTTCCTTTATTGCGTCTCTCGATTCTGTTTCTGTGTCTAAAATTGTTCATGAAGCTTTAGCTCATCCTGGATGGCGTAATGCTATGAATTAGGAGATTAATGCTTTGGATGCCAATGATTCTTGGACCTTGGTGAATCTACATGCAGATAAACAGGCTATTGGGTGCAAATGGGTGTTTACAGTTAAGGTTAATCCTGATGGATCAGTTGCTCGATTGAAAGCTAGACTTGTTGCTAAGTGATATGCTCAGACTTATGGAGTGGATTATTATGATACCTTTTCCCCTATTGCTAAACTTGCTTTTGTAAGATTATTTATTTCTATGGCAGCTACTCATCATTGGCCTCTACATCAATTAGACATCAAAAATGTCTTTCTTCATGGTGACCTTCAAGAGGAAGTCTATATGGAGCAACCACCTGGTTTTGTTGCTCAGGGAGAGTATGGGAAAGTCTGTCGTCTTCATAAATCCTTGTATGGCTTAAAACAAAGTCCCCGTGCCTGGTTTGGCAAGTTTAGTCAGGCTGTTGAGAAATTTGGTATGCAGAAAAGTAAGTCTGATCACTCTGTTTTCTACAAACACTCTGATGGCGGCATCATTCTGTTAGTTGTGTATGTGTATGATATTGTAATCACTGGTAGCGACTCTACAGGGATTTTATCTCTTAAATCCTTTCTCCACACTCAATTTCATACCAAAGATTTGGGAATGCTAAGGTATTTCTTGGGAGTTGAAGTGACCAAGAGTAAGAAAGGAATCTTTTTATATCAAAGGAAGTATGTGCTTGACTTACTATCAAAAACAAGAAAATTGGGGGCTAAACCATGTAGTACTCCAATGGTTCCTAATTTGCAGCTTACACAAAATGGTGAATTGTTTGAAGATCCTGAGAGATATAGAAGACTGGTTGGAAAGTTGAATTATCTCACTGTGACTCGTCCAGATATTGCCTATTTAGTTAGTGTGGTGAGCCAGTATATGTCATCTCCAACTGTTGATCACTGGAAGGCAGTAGAACAAATTTCGTACTACATATAAGGAGCTTTTGGACGTGGAATTCTATATTGCAATCATGGTCATATTGAATGTTTTTCAGATGTTGATTGGGCAGGATGCAAGGAAGATCGAAGATCCACTTCAGGATATTGTGTTTTTGTTGGAGGTAATTTGGTTCATGGAAAAGCAAGAAACAGAATGTAGTTTCACGTTCAAGTGCAGAATCTGAATACAGGGCTATGGCTAAGTCTTTGTTTGAAGTAATGTGGGTATATCAGCTTCTCAGTGAAGTAGGTCTCAAGGTCTCAATATTGGCTAAGTTGTGGTGCGACAACCAAGCTGCACTTCACATTGCTTCCAATCCGGTCTTTCATGAATGAACCAAACACATTGAGATTGATTGGCACTTCGTTCGTGAAAAGATTCAGCAGAGTTTGATCGCTACAGGATATGTGAAAAGTGGAGAACAATTGGGAGATATTTTCACAAAGGCTCTTAATAGGGTTCGGATTGATTATCTTTGCAACAAGATGGGCATGATTAACATCTATGCTTCAGTTTGAGGGGAAGTGTTACAGACTGTAAAAAGATTTTTTTTCCCCTTGAAAATCAACTATCCCTTGTCAGCTTTAATCTCCGTAATCATGATAATGTTGAACTTCATTTAGCTATACAATGCGAGAGGTTGGTGTTTAGTACAAACTGATGTCTAATTCTTCTCTTGGTATTGCAGTTGCTGCTGTACATAGTTTTTATAAGGTCAAGAAGTTGCCAAAAAATTATGGCCACCTAGGGTATGAGTAAATATGATACATTTTTACCACTTTGTGTTGTAGAAAGAAATTTAGTTTAGTTTTTTGCCAGAAGGTTCTATCAATACATGCATTGCAATGAATGCCTCGGCATGGTGTTTACTTTTTAAAGAAATGTTTTTTCAAATCTTTTGATTCCTAATTTTTCATGCTATAATATTCTGGTTACTTTGAACTTCAATTACATTTGGTTTGGTATCCATTTGCTGAATATTTTTTGTGCTATATTTTCAGGGAGGTGTACAGAGGGTACATCTTTTAGATGGCACAATTAGTGGAGTTCTATTGTTGGAACTGTTTAAAAGAGATGGAATGGGGACAATGGTGGCTAGGTATGTGATCATTTGCAATATCATTTCCAATTATTTTCAATATCTATTGTTGATTTAACTATTTAGGGACAATATTTTGAACAATGTGCATTCATTATTGATATATTCCTGTCCTTGATGCACATTGTCTTTAAATGTTCAGGCTTCCATATTTCGTGTTTATTTTTTGGGAACCTTTCTGATATTTTATTTGCATATCTACTGTTTTTTTTATGTGGTATCTTTTAATTACAAGTTTTGTGAAATTATGCTTTTTATTGCTTGAATGGATAATGCCCTTGTATCTTAGTGTCAGGCTGTGAGTTTCAGTTTTGTTAATAAATATGCTTTAATTAGTATGTTTGAACCTTCTTTTTTATGCGTATATCATAAATATGAAATGTCATTGGAAGTAAGAGCTAAAGAAAATAAGATAGAAATTTTCTCCCCATGGCTACCAAGATGAAGTGATTCTGTAGCCTATAGTAGAGTGATTTCCGTATTCATAGCCTTCATTTAGGCCTGAATCCTTTTCGTTCTCATCATAATATTGAGCCCACACAATTTGTTTGCATAGCAAAGATGGGATCTGCATTAAAATACTGTAAAAAGTAGATTGATTGGATTTCTCCTCTTGAGGAAGTTCTGTTAATTCATTGTGCTAAATTGGTTTATTTTCTTTCCTCTATCCTGCTTGGTCCAGTCCTCTGCTTCCTGTTTCCCGTTATAATTTTCTTTCTCCTTTTTTAAGATGTCGCATGAATTTATATAGCAAAGTCAAATAATGAAATATACTCTTTTTTCTGTAATATATTATTTCCACAATGATAATTACATGTCAAATAAATATAATATATATATAGTTTTTCAATTTTGTACAATCCTTGATTTATCAATTAGGGTCAATTTAGTGGGTGTACAATAATGTACATATGAAACCTATTTAATAAAGCTTAATTGAAACAGATATGTTTTTCTTTTCCTTTGTTATGTTGATAATACAAAATATTATTGTTTTAAAAAATTTTCTTCTTTGAGATTTTTTTATTTATCAACCACTGCAAAAAAGAAATAATGTTTATTATTTTTTATGGGAAAATTAAAAATATAGTATTTTGTATTTATTAGCATTGCAAATAAGTAGAAAAACAAAATTTTTTACCAATTGAGCTTGCTGCATGAGCTCCGTGTGTACATTTCCACACTCTGTCACTAAATTCACCAAATTATTACCAATGTCAAAATTTACAACTATAATTGATTAAATTAGAAGCATTGTATTTATCAAACCTACTAGCCTGAACTCTTAGGTTATTTTTTGATGTATCATATTATTATTAATTCAATAAATACTGTATGTTAATTGATGAAATCTCAATTAAATAATGGTTCTGGAACCTAATTCTGTTGGCCAAGCGGAATGTAGGCCTTTTAGGTTATCATGTAAAACAAGTCCTAAGAAGACTAGGAACTGATGAATTATGTTGCACAGTTGTACCTACTGTTTATCTTGTGAAGTTGGATTTATGTTGTTACCAATTAATTAGGATTAAGGTCCAGTTGACTTGAGTAGGTTTTCATGAATATGAATTTGAAGATAAAAGCTTTATTCCAGATATATGGAAATAAGAAATGAATTTCATGTAGCTGATTCAAATGATTTTGATATGGTTGACTAGTATTTCAGATGTTCATAATCCTATCATTGACTTGTGGTATAATATTTTGTGTGTTCAGTGATGTTTACGAAGGAACGCGGATGGCTAGGCTGGCAGATCTCCTTGGAATAAGACAAATCATACACAACCTTTAGAAGAATCTGGTGTATTGGTTCAGCGGTCGGATGAAGAGGTTTTGCTTTTCTTGTTCACTACAGTTCTCAAATCAATTGTACTATCATTGCAAGGAGAGATGGGAAGAGAGAGGGTTGAGTCTGCTGGGATTATTTTTCTTTGAACTGGAACTGACTGTTTTTCACTTGGTGGTGTTTATAGCTTCTTAAGACATTGGATTCATTTGTTGTTGTGGAAAGAGAAGGTCAAATCATTGCTTGTGCTTCTCTTTTTCCTTTCTTTGAGGAGAAGTGTGGAGAGGTAGCTTCTATTGCAGTGTCTCCTGAATGCCGTGGACAAGGACAAGGAGACAAATTGCTTGGTATGTTATCTGATGTCTGTTTGTGGCATGTTTTGTCATGTTTGTGTTTTATTGCTTTTGCTGAGATTTGACATTTCGCACGTGAACACACTAGTATATGACTTCCTTTTTTGCATATCAGATGTCGGTAAAAGTCTTGTGCAATTGTTGAAAGTTTGGACTCATTTTATTTTGTAAGCATAACTGCATATTAGCTTTAGCTTATTGAATTCAACAGAAGGGTTCTTAAAGATAATGCCCAAAAAATAAATACAACACACTGAACAAAAGGGTTTCCTGAAAAAGGATTCAAGTAATTTTTTTTTTGACATGCGTGTTCTGTACTGAAAAATTTCCCAACTACCCAAGTAATGTTGTAGTAGAGAGAGTACCTTACTGCATCTATACATCAAACAGCGTAGCTATAACTATGTTAATGGTCCCACACTATTGGTTGATAGAAAATCAAAGTATATTTACCAATTAATCACTAACTGGGCAGTTATTTGGCATAGGGTGTATTGGGATGTAGAAATGTTTTGGGATGAACATAAATGAAGTTCAGCTTTAAATAGCAGCTTTAGGACAGTTTTTTGGCTTTATTCATGTCAGTGGTATTGAGTGTACTGGGAATAATTTGGGATCTAAAGATATTTTCCAATGAATAGGAAAACCTTTGTTGGATTTGCCCAAGATCTTAATTTTTATATATGTATATTAATAAATTTCATCTAATAGGATTTGAACCTGTACCAAAGGTTGAGAAGACATTCATCCTATCCGTTAGACAATAGACACATTTCTATTCCTTTTTTTTTTGGCATGTTTTTGTTTATTCAACTTCTACCATGTAGACTCTGAAACATATTATGAATGGTGTATTGATTGTGAACAAACATTCTCAGATTTCATTGAGAAAAAGGCGTCTTTCCTTAACTTGGAAATGCTCTTCCTGCTTACAACCCGTACTGCAGACTGGTATGTTTTTTATATTACATCCCTTAAAATACATGTGATATACATAATAATCACATTAAACGATAATGGGTTAGGGAAAATATGTTGAAAAAAATCTGAGGTGAGTGGTCACTGTGGTTCAAGATTTTTGTGCTGGAATTCACTTGATATCATATGCATTATTGCAATTCACCAAATTTCATGACCAATATATTTTAGCAACTTGATGGCATAATGTTGGGGAATGCCATATGTCTTCCATCAATAGCTGGCAGATTGTCACACTAACCCCCCGTTTGGAATGAATTAATTCCACAAAATTTTGTCAAATTCATTTGCAATTCTAAATTTTTATGTTTTGAATGAATGAATGACACATTATAATTCTAAGAATTTAATTCTATAGAATTTGTTATAACTAAAACCAAATTCTAACAAAATAGATGAAATTTGCAAATGAATTCCACAATTTAACACAAATAAATTCTATTGACAAAACTATCCTTACAACCTAACACTATTTTTTCTCCTTTTTCTCTTCTCATTTTACAAACACAAATTCTCTACTACTTTTTTTTTCTTACTCTCATTTTTTTCCCTCCTCACAAATGTTATTTTTTCTTTTTTCCTACTTGTTTTGAATTATTTGTTAAAAAAAAAAAATTATAGTTGACTAAAATTGGTTAATAAAATCATTTTATTATCTTGTGTTACAATAGGCCTTACTAAAAATGTTATTATTTTATAAGTTATAAGATAACCATAATTAATCAATCTTATTTATATTTATGTTGCTCGGGCTTAGGTACAGGTGTCAGACACAGATACATATCCATGTATTAGACTTGTTAATTTTCAAAATCGAAGATATGGGGATACATATCCAAAATGGGATATGGGTACTTAGATACGACTATGTAAAGAAAAATAAAATATAAAATTTTATAATAATAATAAATATTGTCCATATAGAATGTATGAAATTTCTTTTAGTATAATTAATTTTGGTTTGATTCAAATTGATTTTCAATTATCCTTAAATAAAATATTAAAGGCAGATAATCAACTATTCTTATTGTATTTTTAAATAAATATATGATTGTTTTTCTTATAAGCCCAATAAAAAAAATAAGCCCAGTTCAAAAACCCAAAAAAAAAAAGCTAATATGCCTGCAATCCAAACAAAATAATAAAACCCATTAGCCTTCAAATTGCTGCCCCATCTTCATCTTCTTCACCTTCCTTATCTTCCTTTACTTACATGAAGAATCAAAATATAATTCTAGTTTGCAAAATAATTAAATATAATTCAATTTTCTTTGCAAACTCTCTTATTCTTCACTTTCCTTATTTTCTTCAACTTTAGAAATTCTCCCTTTCTTCTTTTTTCTTCTTCTTCTTCAATTTATCTCATGAATTCCAACAACATCAAACACCATGTCTTCCAAAATCATAAAATGTGTTCTGCAAAAGTTGTTTTTAGAACAGTCTTACTGTATGTGCCCTTCATCTTCCCATTTGTATTTATGTCTTCTTCTTCTTAAGCTTAATATTGATATTGCCGTATTCACTTTTCAACTGAAGGATCTGGCAAGGATCCCATACCCGTAAATGAATTTATTTGTAAATGAATTCTACAACCTAAATTGATTTGTTCCAAACATAGTGTAAATCATTTTTTGTTTGTCTATTAGTTTCTTCCTTTTTGGTTTTCAAATATGGATTATTTTCAGTATGACAAGTCTGTTTTTACGACTAATTTGAATATAACTTAGAGCTATGATGCTCAGACTCTTCAGAAAAGAGGAGGTACCTGTGTCAAAACGATACGACCGATCCTTCAGTTGAAAAATGGGTACGGCAACTTCAATATTAAGCTTAAGAAAAAGAAGACATAAACACAAATGGGAAGATGAAGGGTACATACAATAGGACTGATCCAATAACAACTTTTGCAGAACATATTTTATGATTTTGGAAGAGATGGTGTTTGGTGTTGTTGGGATTCATGAGATAAATTGAAGAAGAAGAAGAAGAAGAAGAAAGGGAGAATTTCTAGGGTCGAAGAAGATAAGGAAAGTGAAAAATCAGAGAGTTTGCAAAGAAAATCAAATTATATTTAATTATTTTGCAAACTATAATTATATTCTGATCACGTAAGTCAAGGAAGATGAAGATGGGGTTGCAATTTGAAGGCTAATGGATTTTATTATTTTGTTTGGGCTGTGGGCATATTAGCTTTTTTTTTTTTGGTTTTTGAATTGGGCTTATAAGAAAAATAATCATATATTTAGAAATATAATAAGAATAGTTGATCATCTGCCTTTAATATTTTATTTAAATATAATTGAAAATCAATTTGAATCAAAATAAAATTAATTATACTAAAAGAAATTTCATACATTCTATATGGATAATATTTATTATTATAAAATTTTATATTTTATTTTTCTTTACATAGCTGTATCTAAGTACCCGTATCCCATTTCAAATATGTATCGCCATATCTTCGATTTGGAAAATTAACAAGTCTGACACATGAATATGTATTTGTGTTTGACACTCGTACTTGAGTCCGAGCAACATAGACTTAGAGGCAATTGCCTTTAATATTTTATTTAAATATAATTGAAAATCAATTTGAATCAAACCAAAATTAATTATACTAAAAGAAATTTCATACATTCTTTATGGACAATATTTATTATTATAAAATTTTATATATTATTTTTCTTTACATAACCATATCTAAGTACCTGTATCCCATTTTCGATTGGGAAAATTAACAAGTTTGACACATGGATATGTATCCGTGTTTGATACTCGTACCCGAGTCCGAGCAACATAGACTTAGAGGAAATATTTTGTTATCTAGTATTAGTATGCTGATTCTGATTTTTCGCTGCAAGAGAAATTCATTCTGGTGCTACTACATGCATAGTTCTAACTTCTTCAATTAATGAAAGCCATTTACTTTTCAGCTATTGGATTGTCATTTTTGAACCACAATTGGTTTTAAAATCTTCCACAAATGGTTATTTCCAGTACAATGAGGACTTTATATGGTTGATGGCAATTTTTGATTTTGATCACTCATTTTTTTTTATGTAATTATGCATTTGAGGAATGTGAAAATAAAATGAGAAAGCTTTGTGTTAAAGCTTGTCAGAACTTTCAATGCAGAAATGAATTTACTATTCCATCTACTTAAAGATATGATGGGGGATCAGTTTTTGTGGAGGATAAAATATAAATATTAGCCTTTTGTTTTACAGGTTCACGAGACGTGGCTTCTCAGAGTGTTCGATTGAAATGATACCATAGAAAAGGAGGAAGAAGATCAATCTATCCCGTAAATCTAAGTATTATATGAAGAAGTTGTTACCAAATACAAGTGGAATAACTGTTAAAAGGACATTTAGTTAAGGTTTTACCATCTTACAAAGGGTTGTTTATTTAGGCAGTGTATATACCCTTTTATTAACAGTTGAGAGTGAGGTACAAATCTAATTTATCTGTTGATTAGAAGGATGTTTCATTGTAAATCAGAAGGTCGAGAGTTTGAGGCTTTTAGCAACAAATTGGCGCTCATGTGCATGTGAACTCATCCGAAAATTGATTTAATTTCAATTGATGTATAAATTGGCTCGAGATTATTTTTTGGGGAAAGTATATAAAATTATCTCGTGATTTGATGTTTATTTTAAATGGGAGTGAGGTTTTTTTATGACATTTTAATACTTTGTGTTTGTCATCGTTAAACACTTCACTACTAATTTATTAATGCTGTTTATTTTGTTGATCTGATAAGTTTTTCATAATTAAATTTTTTTGGAGAAAGTACAATAAATTATCTCGTAATTTATTTTCGTGGTGTTTTAGCACCTTGTGGATTTCAAGAAAATAATTTTTTATTATGAAAATATTGTTATGTCAGTAAAAATAAACGGCGTTAGTGAATTAACATTGAAAAGTTTAACGGTGATTAACACAAGATATTAAAGTGTCACGAAAAAAATTTCAGTCTCTATTTAAAATAAATCTTAAATCACATGATAATTTATTATAATTTCTCCTTTTTTTTATTAAAAAAATTATGGAACACATTTTTTTTTTTTTTTGCCAAACATTATGAACACATTCACAAATGAAAAAACAATGTAAATTTCTTTTTTATGTAATTCAATCTCGGTAAATTTATGTCCACAATTTCTAGAATTTTAAATCATAATCCCAACATTATTTTGATAATCTATTTTATCATATCCAGGTTTTTTTTACAGCTTTATGTACGGCAATAAAGTTAGAATGTAGGTTTTTGGAAAGCACTCTTATATATATATATATTAAAAAACAATTTAAAACTGTCATTTAATTAATTTAGAACTTCTATAATTAGAATGTGTCATTCAACATAGTAAAACATTATTAATATAGTATTTTTCTTAATCAAATGTAAATAACAATGTGAAATTAATTTTATAACTTTATTTCTCCAGCTGTTTAATCAAAGGCAAATAATTCATGTGAAAGTTAATTAGGTAAAGAATTTGTATACCATTTTATCAATCAAACTACCCAAATTTATTTGCTTTACATTAAATCCTCAAACTTATATTTTTGTTATCATGTTGATGACTTTATTGAAGGTAAAAATAAAAATCATGAGAAAATTATTAACAATTTATAAATTACTAAAAACTTGCACTTTTTTTTTTTTTTTTCCTTCTAAGTTGCATTTGTAAATAAACCAAACTTGATAAAATGTAGGGATGCATAAATAGAAATATATGTTGGAAAAAACGTCAATTTTATTGGAAAAACTTCCGTTTAATGTTTGAATGGAAAATTGATCACAATTGATTTCAATTCATTTTGTAACAGTCATTTTGAATGACTTTGTCTTTATTGTGTCTTTATTGATCTTTTATCATTCTGATGGGTTTATATATAGAGTCTTTGATTCATATTTTAGAGAGTATCGGAAAATCTTATATAGTTTTTCTATTGCGAGTATTTCCTATTTTTGGTGATAAATTCAAACACAATTCTAGTTCGTGTATAAGTAGTTTTAATGGTGCTCAAAATTACTTGATTATCATTATATCTTGAGGGACAGACGTCAAATTCAATCTCAAATACCACGGTGTGAAACATAGGTCTCGGTTCATTATATTATTTATATTTGTTATTATTTGAAATTATAGTAGTTGTTTGCTTCGACTCGCACTCTTCACTTCGTCAAAATTTACCTCGCTCAACTTTAATAGACAATAGTTCTCATCATTCGACTTCGCCTCATCATTCTTTTATCGAGACTCCTCTTCGACTCATCGCACAAAGGCTAACTATTCATCTCGCCAGTTCTAACTCTTCTCTAATTACCCAGTGTCAAAACTATGACTTCGCTTCGTCTATATATATATATATATATATATATATATATTGTTGACGTTTTCTAACAATTATTATATATATTATTATATATAAATATATATTTGTTGTCTATTTTATAACAATATATAGTTTTTTCCTTTTTTATTTCTTTTGTAATTTCAGTGATTTTCATTGTGCAAAAATAATGCAATTTTTAGAAATGTTTTATATAGTGATCGACAAATTTTTATTGAATTTATTCTTTATCATCAATGAAGTTCTTTTTGAGAAATTAATATAGAGTAATAAAAATTTAGGAATTCAATAAATAAAATGCCATAATTTCAAGAATTTCAAAATTATTTTATCTCAAAAAGAAAATACTATTTTTATATTACAGTTTGACTCTAGAATTTTAATCAATGTTGTAAGAACCGGACCGGACTGGCCGGTCCGACCGGAAAAACTGGGAACCGGAGGTCAGGCTGGTTCGGTTCTGGTCTCAGACCATGTCAAGGCCAAAACAGGGAAAAACCCGCCGGCCCAGCCGGTTTTTTGCTAGGTTTTTTGATTTTTTTTTTTGGATATTAAAAAAAAATTAGGAAAAAAATTGGACAAAAAAAAAATTAGGAAAAAAAAAATTAAAATTGGACTAGGCTAGCCTATTTTGGTCCGACATTCGTGTACGCAGGTTGCGCGCTCACACGTTGAACCTAAGCCTAATATCGTGGATTTGCACTCCCCCCCCCCCTCCCGGCGAGCGCGAGAGAGAGCCTTCTTGGCTACTTTCTTAACTTTGAAAGGATGAACTTTTGAATATATACATTATTCTAATTTTATATTTTTCCAATGTGGGATAACTCACTCCTCCCTCACTTTTCTTAGTGTAGAGTTTACTTTAAGTTTCAAATTATCATTCTACCATTCACCATTTTGATTATATGAATATTCAAATTCATATTTCTTATGTAGAAGAACACAAATCCAAGTAGACTTCCTACTATTGAGTAGTGGAACTTACCCGAATTTGGATCTCAAAATGGCCACTTAATGAGTTAATTTATCATAATTTCTTCTAAGTAATTGTCTCAAATTTATATTTCTTTTAAATAATGTTCATTACTTACTCTAATAACGTTTATTAATTTTAATTATATGTATATTATATATTTTTTAACATATAAATAATAAATATATTAATTTATTTAAAATTTCGGTTCGACCCCGGTTCGACCTCTAACCCATAACCCTCTGCCTTCACCGGTTCTAAGACCGGGCCGGGTTTGAAAACATTGATTTTAATCAATCTTGTGCAAGACTAAACCAAGTTGCTCTTGAATTTTTTTTTTTTTTTTTTTTTACTTTATAGTATATTGAGTAAATTTAATATTAGTGACAAATACTCTTAAAATGATTTTATCTTACCATTAGACTAAGATATGTTGATTTGAAGAACCCTAGTAAAGAAAATATTAGAACTATCAAATTTGGGAAATTGAATTCTATTTTATTAATGAAGACTTGTATATGTACATAACAAACAACAAACTTAGTGTAGGCAAGAATTTTCCCAATATTTATATGTACAAGAAAATTAAGTAAGGCTATATATGTCTTTTTATACAAGTAGGACTAAATAATTACAAGTCTATTACTGCTAACTATTTTCTATATAAATTACTAACTAATACTTCTACATCCCCCCCATCAAGTTAGAGGTTTCAAGTCAAGTAGACCCAAATTGAAGAGAAGGCTGTGATGTTGAGAAGAGGACAAGGGTGGTAAAGACATCAGCCAGCTGCAAATGAGAAGGAACATGGACTATTTGATAAAGCCTTTCTTGAGTTGTTCTTGAATCAGATGACAATCAATGTCAAGGTGTTTGGTCCTTTCATGAAACACCGGGTTGGTAGCAATATGTAATGCTGCTTGATTATCACAAGAAAGAGATATAGGAAGAGGAAGAGAAAGATGGAAGTCTGCAAGAATATAAGAAATCCATAATAGCTCACATACAGTAGAGGACATGCTACAATATTATGTTTCTGCAGAGAATCTAGAAATGATATTTTGCTTCTTGGTTTTCCATGAAATCAAAACATCTCCAAAGAAAATATAATAACCAGTAAGTGATTTGCAAGAGAAAACAAGGCGCAATCTGCATCATAAAATGCCTTTAGAGAGAAAGAGCTCTTAGCTGGATAAAAAAAAAGTCCCTTAGAAGGAGTGCCTTTAAGAAATCTAAGCACTTGTAAAGGTGCTTCCAAATGAGGTTTTCTAGGTGATGCCATGAACTGGTTGAGGAGTTGGACAACATAGTTGATATCTAGTATGGTAATATTTATATATAAAAGCTTGCCAATAATTCTTCGATATTGATCTGGATCAAGAATCGGTTCCCTTTCATCAATACAAAGCTTCAGATTTTTTGAAAGAGGAAAGTGAGAAGACTTAGCATTCTACAAACCAGCACCTTTAATAACATCATAAATGAATTTTTGTTGACTAATAAGAGTTCCTGAATCCGACCTAGCTATCTCAAGTCCCAAGGAGTATTTGAGAAAGCCCAAGTCCTTAATTGTAAACTGATCATGCAAAGCTTGCTTCATAGCGGTGATGGCTTGGACATTATTTCCATAAATAATAACATCATCAACATAGACAAGAAGAGCAATAAAAATAGTTGTTGAAGATTTAATGAATAAGCAAGGATCATCGATAGATTGAGTAAAGCCCAAACTCACAATAAAGAGAGTGAATTCATGATTCCATTGGTGAGAAGTCTGCTTTAAACCACATAGAGATAGTTTAAGAAGACATACTTGATTGGGAGAAGCTTTATTATATCCTACTGGGGGCTGCATATATACTTCTTCATCCAAAAAACCATGAAGAAATGCATTGTTTATGTCCAGCTGATATATTGGCCACTGTTGAGTAGTGGCAATAACAATGAACAATCTGATAGTCACTATTTTTGCTACAAGGGAAAAACTGTCCTTAAAATCTAGCCCTTCAATTTGATTATAGCCTTTGGCTACTAGTCTTGCTTTATACCTTTCTATTTCACCAGTAGGTTGATATTTTACCTTATATACCCATTAACACCTTATGGCTTTTTTATCTTTTGGTAGTATTGTCAAAATCCAAGTACCATTTTTCTCAAAGGCTTGTAACTCATCATCCATTGCTTGTTAGTGAAAAAATAAAGAACAGAGAGTTTAACAAGACTTCAAGGCGTGTATTTTCCTGCCACTTTTCTAAAGGTTTATTTGCTCTCTAAATTGCAATGAGTATAGTAAATCCTTCAGGATACAATGAAGCTACTGATAGCACCTTGCAATAGGTGATATCAGTACTAGACAGCTATACGTGAATTTCAGTACTGAATAATAGATGAGATTTTGGTTCTGCTGAAACCCTAACCCAATGATCTGTAAATATAAAAAATACAAGATAAAGATAGAATTCAATCTGTTAAATTAATATATATGATAAGATTAGATTAGAAAATATTTATCAAATATTTGCCTAATCTAATTAGATAAGAAAATGATAATTTAAAATATTATCAAATAAATTATCAGATAAAATACCAGAAGCAAAATAAAAATAAAAATAAATCAATTTACTGCACTGGACGTGCCACGTGTCCAAGTGCTAAGTGCACCATATGCGCCGCGCGCGTACGATGCATGATAGCATAACTCTTGTTAGGCCATTTGACACTAGAATAAGTAAAAGGCAATATAAAGCCTTTAAAAAGCCCATCTAAAAACAATGTGGGATAAGTGACATTTTGAAAAATGTCCAACAATATTCCCCCATTTTAAAAATGTGTAAAAATACATATCAAACATCAGTACTAAACCTTATATGCATAAATAATGGTATCTTGCAATTTGAACCACTACATAGTGAAAGTTCATTACAATGTATCAGAATACAATGGTAGACTAAGTTTTGAACCACATATTCTATTTGATAAGAAGAATAAAACTTACACACATATAAACTTACACTTTAGCTGCATAACATAATGACACATTTAATATTAGCCTTGTGTCCTTGTATCTATTCATGAATGCTTGTGAGCCAAGCCCTTGAACTCCTTGAAGCGTCCAAACTTCACATTCATATAGGTAGACCTTTATATGCCCCCGTATTATAGCACTTCACTAAAACATTATCACTTGGTCTATTAAGAGTAGAAATCTCAACCTCAGACTATTTAACAATACGAGTACCAAGCACTAATTAACCTTGGGATGACATATATGATTTAAGTGCTTGCAATCACACTAATGATGTACTTGAATTCATTGAACTGAAGACTTGACGTTGTATCAAGCATTAAGTCGAGTTTCCATCATTGGTAACTTATATTTGTGGGCTTGAGACCCATCCCCCTTTATGTTTTGCTCACCAAGTCTCTTGGCAATCCTTTGGTTAGAGGATCTACCAAATTTTGAGCTTACCTCACAAAATCAATTGTGATTACTCCACTTGAGATTAAGTCTCTCACTTGACTATGTCTTTGTCCAATATGTCTAGATTTTCCACTATAGACATGACTATAGGCTATTGCTAATGTAGCTTCACTATCACTGTGGATAGAGATAGGTACAATCGGTTTTGGCCATAATGGTATTTCATGTAACAAGTTTCGAAGCCATTCAGCTTCTTTAGCAACCGAAGCCAATGCTATAAACTCTACAACCGTTATGGAATCAGCTATACAAGTTTGTTTCTTGGAAGCCCAAGAAACTGCACCTCCACCAAGCATAAAGATCCATCCACTAGTAGAGGCATGATCCTCTCTGTCAGTAATCTAACTTGCATTTGAATATCCTTCCATTACTGAAGGATATCCTCCATAGTTTAAGCTATAATTCATAGTTTTCTTGAGGTACTTTAAAATTCTCTTAATTGCATGCCAATGCATATTACTTGGATTACTTGTGTACCTACTTAACTTTCCAACTGCAAAAGCTATGTCTGGTCTAGTGCATGTCATT
>CATKHJ010178787.1:0-15320 GCA_949750685.1 Vernicia montana
TGGAAGATGAACGCTCGTTCATCATGTCGAGATTGGGCAGATTTAACGGGCTATATAAAGAGATTTAAGCCCCATTTCATTTTCCACGAGATTTCAGAGCCCTATAACCCATTTTCTCTCAAAGTATCACCAAACCACTCATATTAAATGCTAAGAACTTCATTTATTGCTTCAATTAAAGGATCTAGGGTTGCAAGAGTTCATCCATTCATCTATTGTTGAAGCATTCCTTGAAGAGGTGAATTAGGGTTATGGTTTTCTTCTGAGTTTCTTCTTCCTCATTGTTATAATTCATTCTTGGGGAGGGAATAAAGTTAGAAATCATGAGATTAGAATACATATATATTAAGAGTATGAGTTAATCTATGTATTTGTCATTGTATATGTTTACATGTATAGTTCCTCCTAGAAGTCATAACGGAGATCATTAAGGATGTGACGAGCCCTATTGTATGATGTGATTGGGAGTTTTCTAGGAGATATTAGCACATTTTTTTTTGGCTAAGGTGAGTAGAAAATATACTACTATTCTTGTATTTGAATTCCTAAGGCTTAATGCCTATATTCTTGTATGAGCCAGCAAGAGAAATTATTTGTTGAACTATATTGCTTTATGAAATTTTATAAGTTATTCATTAGCTATTTGCTAATTCTTATATGTTTATGAGAATCATGTGAACCATGTGAACCCTATGAGCTATTTGTTTATGAGAACCTTAATTATTCTTATCAATATATTGATAATTCTTAATGGTATAGAAATCCACGATTGATGTGGGTTAACCATCAGACATTGTGCACATTGTAACCCAATGGATAGGGTATAATATCCTACCCCTATCTAGGAAGGGTAAATTGTCCTAGACGTGAAATCCGATCAGTTTCATGTATTTATGAGGAAGAGTATGTTAAATTACACCTCTACTCTTATTACGAGGAAGAGTATGCCCACCTGGCCTCTACTATTTATTACGAGGGGAATATGCTAATAAAGTGTCTTTATTCCTAATATATTACGAGTATGATTTCTATATCCATCTATCTATGAGTTGTGATGTCTTTCATGAGCTATATAATATCTATTCTTGTATATTACGAGTTATTGATTTCTATGAGTTATATGAACCCTATTTGCTATATTGTAAGTCATTTGATGAGTTATGAGCCCTACCATCCTCGTGAGCAAGCCTTGATTTACCTAGCTTCATAAGTATAGTAGTATATTCTTTACTTACTGCTTTATCTCATTAGTGATTCCATTTTTCAGGTGATTAGAAGTTTATCAGCTCAGTTCTTCAGACATTTTTCCTTCCTAAAGAACCTATTTGATCAATGTAAATTCTCCTTATTATTGTATTGCAATTGAAGTATATTAGTGCTCCATGTGTGTAAAGAGAGAGATTTATTCTTTTGGCCTAAGGGCAACATTTGATGTTCTTATATATATGAGACTTATGAGCTTATATGCATATGTATGTGAATGAGGTTATGAGATTATGAGTTGTATGAGTTTAGGTTATGATCTTGGGTTATGCATGTGTTAGTTGTTATGATGCCATGTAGATTATGTGTATATATAAGTTCTACGGGTTTTCTGTGGCCTTATACCTACCCATTCCCTAGGACCGTCATAGTTGCAAAATTGGGCTATGACACGGCCTAAGCCTTGCTCACTCATAAAAATAGTAGCATAAGACTGATAAGGTCTTATGGCTAGGACCACCCTTCCTAGCTAGGATTCGGATATGTTCGCCCTATCTGCAGGCTTACGATGTGCACAAAGTCTGATGTAAACCCCACATCAGATGGAGTTTTATGCTTTACAATATTTATAAGATTCACATTATACAGTTTGATTCAAGATAGCAAAATCAATAATATCAATAAAATATTCAATAAATAAGCACATTTGGTCTTGGAACAGGTCGAAGGCCTTTTAGCATTTACAATAGTCAATGAAACATTTCAAGTTCATGTAACAATTGATTGTTCATGAGTTAAACATTTATAAAGGTTTCAGTGTTATAGTGGTCTCGGTAAAAAAATATTACATAGAATACTATATTATTAAATACTCACTTTAGATTTCTTAGCTCCTATCCACCACTTAGCAAATACAAAAAGAATGGTCCTGGCATTCCGGAGAGTTCACTTTATCTTTAGATTCTACAATCCATATATCAACTCGTGTCATATTAGAAGCGATGACTTTTAACTATTATCTATCATTTCTTAATCCTATTTAAATTTATAGTTAACTACTAATACAATCATATCGTTATCAATTTAACCACTAACAATATCATTCAAGCAAGCAACATTAATTCAATCTTGCTAAAATAGCAATGTGGCCATTAAGGCCGAATACTCTTAGGGTAAATCCCTTCCGTGACTATCATTCATTTTTAATCAATCTTTCCATTCGCTTAATACACATTATAAACAATTCATGGAAGCTTTTAAGATTAATTATCATGTTTATTATTTAGGAACTTTCTTATATTGACTAACACTTTATCATTAGGGAAATTGATGCTACAAAGTTACTAACTTACTTTTGATCACTTTACTATACAATTAACATATATTTAAATCAAGTTCAATGAATTCAATCACATAAGAACTCTAACTATAATTAAAGGTTCAAGTTTGGGGAAAATTATTTATTTGTTTTCAATCCCTCAAATTGATTATCAATTCATTAAATTAACATTCAAATGAGTTTATCTCTTTAACCAATCAAAATTTTATGACTTTGGTTTCAAATTCCCTAAGTTGGCTAAACCTACCATTGGGCAAAGTTACATTCTTTTTCTCAAATTTTCACTTAGTTCCATATACATTCAATTGAAGCCTAATTAAGTATAGTTCAAGCACTAATTGCATCAAAATCAATCCCATGTTCTCAACTTCTCCTTGGCTAAACCCTAAGTAAAGGCTTCTTCCATTTTTTTCCAACAATTCTCTAAATTGAAATTAAATCCATTCAATTGAAGTTACTTAGATCACTTTTCCTTTATCAATTCTATCCAATTTGATATATAGGGAAAACCCCTAATTTACCTAACCATAAGTGATAGAAAATTCACAATTTCTTAATCAATCCTTGAATTGACTCTAGGATTATTCAATTGACACATCAAGAAGTAAAATTCGTCATTCAATTCATAAAATCCATCAACATCCCCATACCCTAGTCTTGGCCGAACCTTATAGATAATTTTTCCCAAATTCCGTTTTGTTGGTTTTTCTAAGATTTTATCTAATCAATTATGATTTTTAAGCTCTTATATTACCATAATCATTTAATTTACATGAACAAAGGTTCCCCTCTCCCTATAGGCCAAAACACATAAGGAAGAAAGAAGAGAAGAACTCAAGACATCAACATCATTAACTCACACTTAGGCTAGAAATTAAAAATAAGACTAGGTTGAAGTAGATTACCTTGAGAGTTCTTGGATTGGTGAGGGAGAGTGTGGGTGGCCGAAGCTTTTGAGAGAAAGGGAGAAGTTTTTCTTTAATTTTTTTTGTAAGTGAAGAAATGTGAAGATAAGTGTCTTGATTTTTGATTTTTATATTATATCTACTTAAAATGAATGGTGTAGATTAAGAAATAATGATCCAAAGGCTACTAATTTTTGTTGAATTTTTGAATTTACAATATTCTTTGGTTAAGAGATAAAGATGAACATATTTTAGTATAAGAAAAAAATTAATTTTAATTCTTATGCTTAAGTCATAATTTTGACTATTGAATGTGAGTCCCACCAATCTCATCTTCCTTTAACCTTCCTTTAATTTAGAAGAACTAAATTTTTCCATTTATTTAACACGTATGGCCGGCCATATGGTTGGGCTTTAGCTTTAGCCCAATATTCCAATTTTCCTTACTCATCAATTTTGCTTCACATAATACATAGTATAATTGTTTGCAAATTTTATTTTCCCCTCATTCAAGACTTTTATTCAAGGAAATTTAAAATGTAAATTCTCTAATCATGCCAATAGCATTTATAACTTTGTAATTTCTATGATTACACATAGTTAAATTTCAATTCAATATAGTGTATATATTGAAACCATCAAACTTGAAAATTTTTCTATTAACTTAACTAGAACCTTAATTTCACTTAATCTAGCAATGCCACTAATTTCCTTAGCTTAGGTTTACTTAGGGTATTAAATTATACCCCCCTTTAAGAAATTCGTCCTCGAATTTAGAAGGCTTATCCGTTACGTGGCAAACAGATGACGATATCTTTGTTTCATAGTTGCTTCGCTTTCCCACGTACACTCTTCTACAATGTGGTTTTGCCATTGTATCTTGACCATTGGAATTTCTTTGTTACGCAACTTTTTTACTTGTTGATCTAGGATAGCCATTAGAATTTCTTCATAAGAAAGATCTTTGTCTAGCTTGACAGCTTGAGGTTGTAATACATGTGATGAGTCTAGAACATACTTTCTCAACATTGATATATGAAAAACTAGGTGCACGTGTTCCAATGTAGGAGGTAAGGCCAATATGTAGGAAACTTCTTCGACTTTATCTAAGATTTCAAAAGGCCCTATAAATCGAGGTGCTAGTTTTCCTTTCTGATCGAATTGTATATCCTTCCTTTTAGAATCATCGTAACTTTTCTGCCGGCTAAAAGCAATTTTTAATCTCTCCTGAATAATCTTTACTTTCTCAGTAGCTTTTTTTACCATATCAGGACCTTCTATGTACTAATCACCAACTTCAGTCCAACAAATTGGAGAACAACATTTTCGCCTATACAAAGCTTCATATGGAGCTATCCCTATGGAGGAATGATAAATGTTATTATAGGTGAATTCAACAAGTGGAAGATACTTGTCCCAACTTCCTCCAAAGTATAAAACACACGTTCGAAGAATATCTTCAAGTGTCTAAATAGTTCTTTCCGACTGTCCATCCGTTTACTGTGGAATGCCGTGCTGAAATCTAATTGCGTCCCCAGAGCTTCTTGAAGCTTTTTCTAGAATTTAGAAGTGAATTGCGTGCCTCTATCAGAAATGATTGAAACGGGAACTCCATGTAACTTTACAATTTCATTTATATAGATCTGAGCATACTGCGCTGTTGTATAAGTCATTTTGACCTCCAAAAAATGCGCTGACTTCGTTAAATGATCAATAATGACCCATATGGAATCGTATCCTTTTTGAGTCCTGGGTAAACCTACTACGAAGTCCATTGTAACTCGTTCCCATTTCCACTCAGGTAACTTAATTTCTTGTAACAAGCCCGAAGGTTTATGATGCTCAAACTTCACTTATTGATAAGTGAGACACGAGGTCACAAAATTCACTACATCCTTCTTTAATCCAGGCACCAGTAATATTTCTTCACATCCTGATACATTTTTGTAGCTCCAGGATGCACACTATATAGAGTTTGATGCGCTTCCTTAAGAATTCTTTCTCTTAAGCCATTCTTACAGGGTATAACCGATCACCACAATAAAGTACATCTCCTTTCAATTCAAATTCAGGAGTTTGTCCCTTCTTCACATCTTCTTTAATCTTCACTAATTAAGGATCTTCATTCTGTATAGAATTCACTTCATCGATAAGTTTTGGCTTCATCTGAAAGTGAGCCAATATTACTTGGGACTTAGTTATTTCCAATTGTAAATCCTTGTTGAACAATTCTTTTAATTCTTTCATAATATATCTTCTCTGTGCTACAATATGTGAAAGGCTTCCTAATGACTTGTGACACAATGCATTTGCTACAACATTTGCCTTTCCCAAATAGTACAGGATTTGACAATTGTAATCTTTCAATAATCCAACCCATCGTCTCTGTCTAAGATTCAAATCCCTTTGTTTCATAATATATTGAAGACTTTTATGATTTGTATAAATTTTGTACTTCTCTCCGTAGAGATAATGTCTCTAGATTTTCAATGCAAAGATGATTGCCGTCATCTCTAAATCGTGAGTGGAATAATTCACCTCATGCTTCTTAAGTTGTCTAAATGTGTAAGTAATAACTTTTCCATTTTGCATTAAAACGCATTCTAATCCCACTCTCGATGCATCACAATAAATGGCAAATCCTCTATCACCATTAGGTAATGACAATACAAGGGCTGAAATGAGACAGTTCTTTAGCTTTTGAAAGCTTTCTTCACAACTCACATCCCAGTTATACTTAACTTGTTTCCCAGTGAGTCTAGTTAGGGGTTCATCTATTCGCAAAAAATCCTTTACAAACCGTCGATAATAGCCTACCATTCCCAGAAAACTTCTTATTTCAGTAACTGTCGTAGGCCAAGGCCAATTCACTACAGCTTCCACTTTTTTAGGATCCACTTGGATTCCTTTATTACTTACCACGTGGCCTAGAAAACACACGCGGTCTAACCAAAATTCACATTTGGACAACTTTGCATAAAGTTAACACTCCCTCAAAGTTTGCAATACAGTTCTTAGATGTTCAACATGTTCTTTTTTATTCTTTGAGTACACCAAAATATCATCTATGAACAACATCACAAACTTGTCTAAATATGGTTTGAACATACGATTCATGAGATCCATAAAAGCAGCAAGTGCATTGGTCAAACCAACGGCAATACGATAAACTCATAGTGACCATATCTTGTTCTAAAAGCCATTTTACAGATATCTTCTCCTCGGACCTTCAATTGATGATACTCAAATCAAAGATCAATTTTTGAAAAGTAACCAGCTCCTTGCAATTGATCAAACAGATCATCAATTCTCAGCAATGGATACTTGTTTTTCACTGTTACTTTATTCAACTGTCTGTAATCTATACACAGTTTCAATGATCCATCTTTCTTCTTTACAAAAAGTACAGGAGCACCCTAATGAGAAATGCTAGGTCTAATGAAACCTTTATCTAGCAGATCCTGTAGCTGAATCTTTAATTCCCTCAATTCAAAAGGTTTCATTCGATAAGGAGGTATAGATATGGGTTAGGTACTAGGCATTAATTCAATAGAGAATTCAATTTCTCTATTAGGGGGCACCCTGAGTAACTCATCAGGAAAATCTTTAATCATTAGCATTCCTTTAATGCCCCTAGGAGTCTTTTCTACATCTATGACATGAGCAAAAAATGCTCGGCACCCTTTTCTAAGCAACTTTTTTGCTCCAATAGCAGAAATAAAATTCATTGACAAATCACTTTGATCACCTTGATAAACGAATTCTCCACCATTATTCTCCTTGAACCCAATTCTTTTTTCTCTACAATCTATGTGTGTATTATGTTCAGATAACCAATCCATCCCCAATATAACATCAAATTCTAAAACATCTAGTTCTATCAAATTTGCAAGGAAGTGTCTACCCTCAATTTCAACTACACAGTCTTTATATACTTGATTAACTTCTAAAGTATCCCCTAACGGTGTAGTGATATTTAAAGGTTCATGCATGATTTCTTTAATTCTATCTAATTTCTTTGCAAAGCATGGAGAGATAAAAGAATGGGTTGCCCCATAATCAAATAAACATCTTCATCAGAAAACTGGATAGGTATTGTACCTGTCACAGTAGTGTTTGAGGCGCAGGCATCCTATTGATTCAACATATATACTCTTCCCTTATCTTTCCTTTCTAAATTTTGAATTGCACCTGAAGCTTGCCCTTGTCCTCTGCTTCTACTTCCTTGCCCTTAATTCTCAGTATGATTCATTTGTACAGTCGGTTGGGTTGCTGCAGATGTAACTCTTTGGTTTCCTTTCTTGGGACAATCTTTTATAAAATGTCCCATATTTCCACATCTCAAACAAGCTCCTGTGGTTCGTCTGCACACTCCCTCATGCTTTCTTCCATAGATAGAATAATTATTTACTGCCTGTCCTTATTGCCCAAACCGATAAGCTCTAGTGTTTCCTGGTGTAGAAGCCACAGAGACATTTCTCGATTAAGCACGACTTTGATTCCCTCCCTGGGACTAATATGAAGTAGAAGTTGCAGTGTTTCTATCTTGCCCTCTATTTTGTGAGTAGCTTCCCTTATGCTAGCTACTCTGCCCTTTACTCCAATTCTTGTGTTTCTGGTCTCTCTCTGCTTGTTCTACTTTTTTAGCCTTATGTCGGGCCTCCATAAGCTTAGATCTACTGACTAACTTAGCCATAGTGGGAAAATCACTTGCAATCAGTACATTATATTTTAAGGCCTCACCCGAACGCTCCTCCCTTTGCTCGAAAAAATTGGAAATTTGTCTTAAGGAAAAGCGAGCGATTTTTAAGGGAGGTTTAGGTATGAGTTTCGGTGCTCAGGATTGGAAGTAGCTATCGCCTCAGAAAATTGATTTGATTTTTAAAAGAGATTCGGGAGTCGCCACCCTAATTTATTTAAATGAAAAAATTAAGGAAAAACCCAATTTGACTATAATTTATTAATCTTTGATTAATTTACCCAACGATAAAGTCACTACTCCTCGAACCAAGTTGAGCTTGGGGACTAGGTTTTTTTGTTTTAAAATAATCTCAATTTGACTCTTTGTTTTAATTTGACTTGAAAATTGATTTCATGGATGACAAGTAATTAATGACGATTATAAAATGCATGATCATAGCATATTTATGGAATATATGGGAAAATAAAGAGCAAGTATTTAAACATCCACAAGCAAAGGAGAGTATTTCCTCTAATCCTTATGGGTACCAGGGAAATCACAAGATCGCACTTTTACTCCAAAATAATTAATTTAACTAATACTATTAATTAAAATTTACAATATACAATGGAAAAAATAAAAGGGGGAAGGGGATTGATTGGGATTTGGATTTGAAATCTTGATTTGAAATTTGGATTTAGATTCCAAGCTTGCCTACGTACCCCATTGAATAGAGATCAAAACCCATGTAGTTCATTCCACGGTGAGGTGAAGGGGTTTAAGGATCATTTAGATTTTATTGGATTGATTTGGTTTGAGATTTGAGTAAGGGTAAGAGATTATACCTTCTTTTTGGGTTTATGTGGTGGGAGAGTGGTTTTGCCAGAGCGGAGTTCCGTTTTGGAGAGGTAGATTGAATTAAATTAACTTTAATGAAAATTAATTTTTTAAAAGGATTGATTACTCAATTTTTAATTAATTAAAATGATTAATTAATTAAAGTGATTAATTAAATGATTAATTAATTAAGTGATTAATTAAAATGATTAATTAATTAAAGTGATTAATTAATCGAATTGAGTGGAGGATAAATTAAAACTAATTAATTAAAATCAAAGAGAATTTAATTAATTAGAGAGAGAGAGATAAAGAGTAATAGAAAATTCATTACTAACTCTTGGCGTAATTTGAAATGAAAAATGGAAGGACTATTTATAGGAAATGAAAATGGGTGAAAAGATCGAAAAAGACTTAAAAAAGTAATCTGAAATAGGGGCAAAAGGGCCATTTCCTCGTACAAGGGGTTGTTCGCGAGAGAAGTTCGTAGATCTGCGGACGGTCTGCGCTCGTCCGCGAGTGAAGCTTGCGGACGGCCGTTGGAGCATCTTGTGGACACGCGAACGACGCTGGCGACTCCGTGGGTGCACCTCATAGATGTGCCAACATCGTACTGACGCATCTGACACACGTCAGTACGACGCGTGTCAGTATGTTTATGCAGACACGCGAGACCACTTGCTGCAGCCGCGGGTCACCTCGTGCGTCCGCGAGGACGCCTCGCGAACGTGCGCAGGCATCATGTGGAGCCGCAGACCCGCCTAGCAGATGTCTGTGTGGCTGCTTGGTTTTCATGCCTGTCCATCCATTGGCTCAATTTTTGGGGTTTTCCAGGTCAGTTTCCAGGATATTCTAAAGTCTGAAAAATTACCGGTCAGTGGCGGTGGATCCAAAATTAATTAGTAGGACCGCTGTACCAGCTCTACGTAGCGCACTAAATTTAGCAAGTGTCAAGCTGCGGTAGCATCATGAGTGTACAAAATTGAGGGTTCACAGTTGCCCCCTCATCAGAATTTACTTATTTGTAAGGTGATTTTGATGATAGTGAACTCGGGAGAATGGATGGTACAAGGAACCAAAGTGATGTCTAAGTCAGTGTTTGGACATGTTTTGGTGAGAGACATGGTTGAAAAGGAAGATGGCAAAAGGAACCACATTGATGTTTAAGCAATTGTTCCTAAACATTTATGGGTGGAGAATGTGACTGAGTTTGATAGGAGAATGGACCACAGAGGTGTATAGGTGATCGTCTCTAGACATTTATGGGTGGAGGATTTGGATGAATTTTTTATAAGAGGGGCAGAAAAAAGGAACCGAAGGGATGGTTATCATGGTCAGAATTGGATGAAAGATTGCTACCACGGTTAGGGTCAGATGAAAGATTGCTTAGCTTGGAAGCATTGTCAAAAAGTTGAAAAATTATTACCACAATCAGAATCGGGTGTAGGACAACTGTTTAGCTTAGAAGCACAGTCAAAATGGTACCACGGTCAGAATCAGGTGAAAGATGGTTACCACGGTCAGGGTCGAGTGAAAGGTGGTTACTAACAGTCAGGATTGGGTGAAGGATTGATTTTGATAAGATAATTTTAGTGAAAGAAGAGCCTCGACCTATGACGAGTCGGCTCGAGAAATTTTGAAAAGTGGAGAGCCTTGGCCTATGGCGAGTCAACTCAAGAAGTTCTGAAAAAGAGGAGAGCCTCGGCCTAGGGCGAGTCAACTCAAGAGATTTTAATTGATCGGGTGGAGAACCCTTTTTGACTTGTCTAAATCAGGTGGAGGACCTAGCTCCATGCAAAGGTTGTCAGTTGATTGAAAGAAATGAGTCTTGAAGGCCATATTGGGATTGTCTGAAGATGAGAATGCATGATGGTGTATGACTGTGCATGATCGCACTTGCATGTATGTGCATAGATGATGCATGTTTATGTATGCATGTTTTGGGATTCATGAACTCTATGCTATAGATGATCTGTGATGATGCATGTAATGGATGATTACATGGATGCAAGAGGGTGGATTCTCAACTTATGCTCTGTGTATGAGTGCAATTTTTCATGTAATGATTTTTTTTTTTTTTTTTGCGTCCATGGAACTATATTTTCAGCCATTACATGCATTTATGAACCAAAAAACTCGAGAAGGTAGAGAAGATTAATTTGGGAAGATACGATATTGTATCGATGGTGACTTTACGGGGAGTATGGGTTGACTGAGATTTTCTGAGGGCTAGCTTTAGGTTTTGGGACCTAGTGGTCTGTGTTTTTTGTTTTGGTACTGCCATGCAGGAGCTGCGCCCCACTTTCAAAGAGTTCAACACCATATTTAGCTGCAATCCAAAGGCAGCCCTGGTGGTGCTAGAGTTTCAGAGTTAGGCATTTTTGGACTTTTCAGGAGTTTCTGGACCTGCCCCCAAGATGATGCTAGATGGATAGTCATTAATGGTTGGGTGAATGCGACTGCTGTGATCGAGGAGTTTCAGGACCCCAGTGACTTTGAAGACTTGAAGAGGCATAGACTAAGGATGAGGGCTCTGTTTTTCTTTTCTTTTTTTTTTCAATTCTACTGGTTGGTGTGATGCTAGAGTAGTGGGTTTGGCACTTTAGATGGGGTAGAGCCGTATTGTGGCTGAGACTGTTTTGGCTTGAGGTTGTTTGGCCAGTTGAGAGAGAGTGCCAGGCTATTATGTTGAGGGAGATTGAAGATGATGCTACAGAGGAAGGGGAGATTGTTACAAGAGAAATAGAGAGAGTGACTTGACCTTCGGAGGAGACCCTAGGAGCTATTAAGGGTTTGACACTACAGGCTGCACTGGTTACTCAGACTGCAGTGACAGTGACAGAGAAGATTGTGACTGCAGTGAGGAGACATGGTGACAGTACAATGGTGGTTTAGAGAAGGGTTACTGCAACGGGTGCAAAGAGGAGGACTACTACTTTCAGGGTTCAGAGGAGGATTTTAGCTGCAGCAGCAGGGATTGGTTCTCAAGCTACTACTGTACAGAAGAGGATTTTTTGAGAGTAGTTCTAGAGCTACTGACACTTGGGGTAGGTTTTTCGATATGACTGTGGGGAGCAGTTCTGGCTTTAGTAGTAGCTCTATTGTTGTAGCGAAGAGAGCTACAGAGACTAAGAGGAGGGGTGTGACCATTAAGGAGATTGTGGTGGACTCTGATTCTGACGAGAGGACGAAAGATGTGCACTGTGACTTCAGACATGATGATGACACTTGTTTTTGTCTTGTAGTTGCTTAGGATTTGCTATGAGTTTCCTGTGTTTGCACATGCCTGCAAGTTGATGTGACTACACAATACAGGATAAGCTATAGATGATATTTGGAACAGGCTATCCATTTTTGTGATGATGGATTGTATTCTGTAAAATCTGATCATCATTGTATAATACATCATTCATTTTTGCTCTAATTTCTACTTAAGCCGCCCTTTTGGGTTTTCAACTTAGCGAGCATTTTCTTTTTATTATTATTTTTTTGTTTTAGCAAAAGAACCAAGTGAATGATGTATTTAGGCACAGAGGAAATGAGAATGCGATGCTTTGTCATTTGAAAAAGTGCTTTGTACTATGATTTGGACCGTACCCGAGTCGGCTGCTTACATATCACTTACATCATTTTTCTGTCATTTTCTTTTAGGGAGAATTAGGTCGACGTAGTTCTTGTTACAGATGCATTTGAAAATAGAGAAACTAACTACAGACAATACTTTTAGATCTTTAGTTAGTCCAGATTGCAAGGATTGAGTAATTCGTTCCCGTCCACGTCTATGAGGATGACGCCTTCGTCGGATAGAATCTTCTTGAGTATGTATGGTCCAGGCCATTTTGGTCTGAACTTTTCTCTTGGGTCGTGCACAGGAGCTCGGATCACTTTTAGGATAAGATTCCCTTCTTGTAACCCTCTGTTCTTTCACCTTTTGCTGAAGTGTATGGCTAGCTTCTATTGGTAACCTTGAATTTTATACAAAGCGTCCATTCTCTTTTCATCGATGGCATTTAGCTGGCTGGTCATGATACTTTCTGATTCATTATGCTTTCATTCTCTGCAGCTCTTGCTTGACGGGCTTTATGTGTGTGTGGGTTGGGATCTTGTGAACCGCAATAGTCCATGAGCCCTTCGATAAATGCCTGCTTGTCATGATATGCAGATACAATGTATGTGATTTTTTATTTTGCCTCTGTGCCATAATTAATTGATTCTTTTTCCTTTTTCCTTTTTTTTATTTCATTTTCTTTTTCAGATGTCCTATTCATTGATGAATCAGAAGAAGTAGAGCAAAACAGAAGGTTCAAAGTTTTCATTGCTGATAAAAATCCCATCATCATGGGTTACATTAAAGGATAAGCCTGGAAGGCAAAATACAGACTCTGAAAGGAAGACTCGACAGACTTGAATTTATAAACAGACTCAAAGGACTTGAACATTGACTTAGAGGACTCAAACATAGACTCAATAGACTCAAACATCGACTTGGCAGACTCAAAGGACTCAGACATGGACTAAGAGAACTCGAGTACAGCAAGGCCGACACCCTTCTCAAAGTGCCAATTATTAGGTGGAGCTTGAGATGATTGGATGAGTTCAGTGGTTCAGAAGAGGATTGGTGGCAATATTAGGCTTTGTCTTGGGGGCAATATTGTCTCCATTGTCGATGAGGTCCTGAATTTTGTGTCTTAAAGCCTTAAATGCGTCGGTCTTGTTCCCCGCTTCACGGTGGTAATCACAATGCTCGTTCACATTGTAGCCCTTGTGCAAGGGGTTTGGAGGAGCTCGTGGTTCAAGAGGCTTAACCATATAAGCCTTTAGGGCTTTCTTATAAATAGTGCTGAGGGGCATGCCTAGCTCGGAGAAATTCCTCATTGATTTTTACCTTATTGGCTGGTGATAAGAGACATCATTTACGTCTCTTTCTCATTGAGTGGTTGAGCTGGTGGCATTGTAATTGTTGTTTTTGTGATATCACGAACTAGAGGATTCATCCTTGATTCGTTGCGATTGGATCAAATCCTCGATCTTAGTGGTAGTGGCGATGAGAGCCCTGAAGTCTGTGAGATATTGAGTTTGCAGATGAATCTGGTATTGGGGGAGGAGATTCTTGACAATGATGTCAATTTGCTCTACTTTAGATGGACGGTTCACCATTTGTGCCATTTTGAACCTCCACCTCGTAAGGAACGCGGTGAAGGACTCTCCTGATCTTTGTTTGGTAGTTTTCAGATCTCGGCGGGTGACATCCAACTCGATGTTATAGTGGTATTGTTTGACAAATGCATTGCATATGTCATCCCAACTTTTCTTGTGGTTTTCGTTGAGATCTAGCAGCCACTTGACAACAGCTTCGATTAAAGATTGTTGGAATAACTGAGCAATGAGCTTGTCATCCACTCCAAATGGTCTCATGGTGCCCACGTACATTTTGAGATGAGTCTTGGGGCATGTGGTGCCATTAAACTTATCCATGACTGGAATTTTGAACTTGGGCAGAACCCTCGCATTCGGGAAGAGAGCTAGAGAGTCGACATCTATCATGTCTTCATGCTTCTTGATATTTTTGAGAGTTATCTCCGTAGCCTTAAATTTTTACATCAGTTTCTTAGCTTAAGGAAAACTAGAGAAGTCCCCACTTTGAAAAATATTCGTAACAGGGGAGGGAACAATGGAATTTAAGTCCAAAGCAGAAGAAGTAGGAGTGTCAGGAGCCTTCCGTTTATCAGTTAGATCGATAATGGGAGTAGGAGCATTGCTAGTGCTGGCTTGGGTGGAAATGGGTTCAATACGAGCAGGAGCAGTAGTGGCATTGGTCATTTTCCTGACCTGATTGAGGATGGACTGGTGTTGGGTTCTCAAGGCGTTAATGAAGTTGGTAGAATGGTTACTGAGAGTGTTGGCGAATGTATCGGCCTAAGTTTTAAGTGCGGTAGTGAGTGCGGTTTGGAAAATTTCTTCATGTTTCTTGAAGAGGCTGGCAAAAAAGGCGTTCATAGCATCTTGATCAAAAGTGTTGCCCATTGGTACCTTTAAAAGAAAAGGAAAAGGAAAGGTAAGAATTTACACTGGGAAAGGATTAACAGATGCAATGGTACATCGGGAAAAGGATTCCCTTCACCGGGTTTATTGGTTAAGCATTTTTGGGTGACGGATCAACAATTTTTAGTTTTATAGGGTGCGAAGACTCTATTCTTGAGTTTCTTATGCATGCATGCATGATAATGTCATGATGCATGTCAAAAAGGGTTTCATGGATCATGTGCAAAAATCTTGATTATTATGGTACATGGAACCTAAAGTCCAAGGCTAAGGCGACTATATGCACAAGGTGAAGGGTAGCTTGGTTTAAGGG
>CATKHJ010178790.1:0-15344 GCA_949750685.1 Vernicia montana
TATTCAGATATGTAATTGATTTTATACTGTGTTGTATTATTAAACTCTAGCACTCCGCATTGTTATTCTGTTAAAGGTCAAGTTTTGAGGTAACCAGAGGTTCCCCATTATAGATGTTATAATATTTCTGTTGAGTAGGAACCTGATGATGAGATTGTTGTTAATAATATTGTTGAGATAAATGCCCCGAAAGGCACTAATGTGATTTAATGAGAAAGTTGATGAAATTGAGATGATAGCCCTGAGTGGCTTTGATATGATATTTTATCAGGTTCTGCTTAACAGGTGGGCCCATAGCCCTTGGTTTGTGACAGTTACAGCTGTCACTTTGCAGTTTTGCCATTTATTGAGCAGTCAGGCTTACTACGAGTTCCGGAAGCCTTAAGCTTTCCCGTTCCCTAGTGCCGGTCACGTGCCTTCGGGTTCGGGGCGTGACAGAAGTAATTGAAGAGAAAACATATAATACTTATATAATATTACTGCAATAGAGGTCAAAGATTATGAATATTAGAAATAATCCCATAAATATTCTTTCATATAAATTGATAGAAACATGCATTCGTAAGTCGGATTCATTTTTTCACATTACCGCGATCCTCACATTCATTGTCCATCGGAGATCTAATGATGGACGAGCCACTAATCAAAAGTCTCCGTCATTGTAGCATCATCGTAAAACCATATGCAATAAACAATCGAAGGCACATTAGAGCAAACTCATATGCTCTTCATAACAATCATGGGCTGCCACTTACCTAAGAAACATTTTTACATACCTGCGAGAATACATCTGACTTAATTTATAGACTCGGTCAGTCGAGTCACCAGTGCATTTAGTCTAATGAATACTCTCATTAGTTAGGCGTTCTGTCAATTTAACATTCAATATATATATGTTAAATAAAATTTTCATTCAATAAATTAGTCCAATGGCTTCGATTACAATAAGATGACTTCGGTCCGAATGACTTCGCTTGCATAAGAATAGCTTTGGTCCAAATAGCTTCACCAATTTCACCTTTTTGATAGAGCTTACAAAGAAATATATTTTGAATTACCCGCTGAAGGTAATAGTAACACTAATGAAAATATTGTTATTAAGAGATCAGCAAATGAATGGTTTTCAACGAAATGCAGGGAAGGATTTTCATCGAATTATTCATGCATTTCTGAACTTATAAACAATAAGGATTACATTCCTGTAATCTTACCTTTTCGTTATATCCTCCGATCAGGCTCTGCGGCACCCTTTTAGTTCCTTTTCCGCTCTTGTTTTCCTTGGCATCTATGGGTGTCATTCAATAAAACAGAGAAAATCTTCATCTTCTCCGACGACAGCTTCTCAAATAGACATTAAAATCATCGCCATCGAAACATTCTCCCATGACTCCCTAATCATTCCAAACTAGACATGTTCATGGGCCCGGCTCAATCGGGCTTGTAATTTTTTACTTAAGCCCAAGCTCGAGATTATTTTATTTTAGAATGTCCAAGCCCAAACCCATCCTCTTTAGGAAAGGCCTTTAAAATCTTGGTCCAGTCCAATTTATATATGTATATTTTTTGAAAAAATTCAGTTTCACCTTTCCAAATTAACTTAAAAACTAACTAATTTTTCCAAATTAACTTAAAAACTAACTAATTTTAGCCTAAACAAATAAAATTATACAAACATGAATTATATAAAGTACATTGAAATTTCAATTAAAAGCAAGAAATTAACACTCAAGTATACTATTACATGAAATGTTTATAAATAGTAAACTAAAAAAACAAAAAAATTAAATGAAATCAATAATATAAAGTTTGGGTCGAGCCGAGCCGGGCCTGAATTTTATAACACATGATCAGGTCCGCTCGCTAAAATAGCAGGCTTTAACTGGGCTCGGGCCGAGCCAGACTTAAATGAAATATTTCTTATTTAGGCTCTATAATTTTAAGACGGGCTTAGGCGGGCCGGGCGGGTACCCGAGCCCATGAAGAGGTCTATTACAGACCAAGGCATCACTATCTAAGTTCTGATCATCATCAAGTTCAGCTCCGCTCATCTTTGGACTTATTGAATTCACAAATCTATCCTATAGATCCACTTGGAGCTCTTCTAAGAAAACCGGAAGAATCATCTACCTTTTAGGTTTTGGGTTTCATTTACAATCAGTTATTCTTTTGAAAGAAGGGTTGGAGAGAGAAAGCTTTTAGTTTTGAAATCTCGTTTCTTCTGAGTTTTAAAGAGAAACCCATAAATTTGAACTATTAAAGAGATGTAACTATTCAAAATGAAATTGAACGGCCTTATGGTCTTTAAATAGAGAAGAAACAATTATGGCTTCTGTTATCAAATGACATAAAGCCGATCAATAGTGTTTAGAGAAAAGATAGTTCACATTAGAAACGTAAATTTTTATTGAGATAGTAACTCTTTCTTGAAAAAGAAAATATCATTAATGGTCTAAAAAAAAAACTGTCAGTGGTAGATGACTTTCCATCTAATCACACTTATCCGTTACAATAAAAATATATATCTCCACTAATAACTTACTCTTCGTTATTACGAACCCATCGGTTCGCCTGCTTTATCATTGAATTAACCATTTCTTCCTCACAAAACATGTCTTGATATTTTAAACTCCGCCATCGAGTTTACAACTCGCCCTCGTCTATTCTAGTATGAGCTTTCCTAATTCCCATCATATTCTATAGACTTCTTTGGCTTCGTTATCAAAGTCCTTAGCTTGTCTCATACTCGTTTTGCTCATCTTCACTGAACCGAACCTATCTGTGAACCCTCAATTTTGCACTCTTAAGATGTTGCCGCAGCTTGACACTTGCTAAAATTTCATGCCCTACGCAGAGCCGGTACGACTATCCGGCAAGCCGGTTAGCGGGTAGGGGTCAAGGGGGCAGCGCTCCCGAAAGGTAAACGATTTATTTCTTTCGACACAAACTGATATCATTTTTTCGACCCTGATTGGACTTTCTGTACTAGATAATATTTTTCCAAAACTAACCGAATTTTCCTCAAAACTGACTATCAAAATGTCTGATAATTAATTTTGAATCCACCGCCACTGACCGGTAATTTTTCAAACTCTAAAAACTGATCCGGAACCCCCGAAAACTGACCTGAAAGCTCCGAAAACCGAACGAGAAAGAGAAAAGGCCCAAAACCCAAGACAGCTCGCGGACGTCCGTGAGCCGTGCCCGCACATCTACGGGTTGCATGTGCGCATCTAGCGCTTCTGCCAGGTGTTCTGGCAGACTCCGAGAGGTGACCTCGCGGACGCAGTGGTCCTGACACGCATCCGCGAGAGCGTCTCGTGGCTCCTCCCCTTTTCTATGAATTGACCTTTTTGCCCCTCCTTTTATCCACTTTTTAGGATCTTTTCGGTCTTTTTTACCCCCCATTTACTCCTATAAATACCCCTCCCCCCCCCCCCCCCCCTCCTACATTTTTCCTTTCAAATCACATTTTGGGTATTTATGATTGCTATCCACTTGCTCCCTTATCTCTCTCTTTCTCTAATCAATTTTCTCATTCATTTTGAATAATCTCAATTAGTTAATTAATTAAAAATTAATTTTAATTAATTAATTAATTTTTTAATTAATTTTCACTCAATTTGATTAACTAATTCTTTCAATTAATCACTTTAATTAATTAATCCTTTTAATTAATTAAGAATTGGATAATTAAGCAAATTATCAAATTAATTTTCTTTTTTCCAAAAAACCAACCCTATTCTACGAAACGAAACTCCGATCCGGCAAAACCACTCTCCCACCATACAAACCCACAAAGAAGGTATAATCTCTTACCATCACTCAAACCCCAAACTAAATCAAACCAATCAAATATGACCGATCCTTAAACTCCTCCACCTCACAGTGGAATGAACTATGTGAGTTTTGATCTCCATTCAATAGGGTACGTAAGCAAGTTTGGAATCTAAATCTAAGTTTCAAATCCAAATCTCAATAAATCTCTTTTCCCTTTTATTTTCCATGCAAATGTCAATTTATATTTTTCTTGTAAAATTTCAATTAAAGCAATTAGTTAATTATTTTTGGAGTAAATGAGCGATTTTGTGATTTTTCTAGTACCCATAAGGGCTAGAGGAAATACTCTCCTTTACTTGTGGATGTTTAAATACTTGCTCTTTATTCTTCCATATATTTCATAATTATACCATGCTCATGCATTATAAATCGTCATTAATATTTGTCATCCATAAAATCAATTTTTTAAGTCAAATTAAACCAAAGAGCTAAATCGAGATTATTTTAAAAACCAAAAATCTAGTCCCCGAGCTCAACCTGATTCGAGAACTAGTGACTTTATCATTGGGTAAATTAATCAAATATTAATAAATTGGAGTTAAATTGAATTTTTTTCTTAATTTTTTCATTTAATTAAATTAGGGTAGCGACTCCCGAATCATTTTTAAAAATCAAATCAATTTTCTGAGGCGATAATCGTTTCCAATCGTAAGCACCGAAACTCGTACCTAACCTCCCTTAAAAATCGCTTAGCATTTCCTTAAAGGCATTTTTTCGAGCGAGGGGAAGGGCGTTCGGGCGATGCCTCATACTATCTAATAACTTATTAGCATCAAGTCCTTCATTCATATGATCCTATATCATGTTCATTTATTACCGCAATACTTCATATCAATTAATTCATACATATTCCTTTTTATGTAATGTCTCTCATCATTTCTATCATCTCCCATACTGATTCATCTTATGATCTATCCCTGTTTCTAAGGTCAATCTCTCTATATCATCACTTTTATCACCAACCTTGTTATTGTCCAATAAGTCTCCAACATGCACCTTCGCATCAAAGTTTGTCCTCGATCGCCCTCTAATGTCCACTTTGACTAATTAGAATCTGGGATATTACATATCATATATAGTAATTTAGTAAATTTGTACAATTGAATAACTTAATTGATTCTTATTAAAAATTTAAGAACTAAACTAATAATATAAGTTAATCTATTTAAGGGTAAGTTTGATCTTTTGACCTAGATACTAATTAGTAACAAAATAATACAAGTTACTTTTAGATTTGACATAAGGTAAAATTCTAATTAAAATAAAATTGAAGGAATTAAAAATATTAGATAGAATTGGATAAAAAAGAAAAGAGTGAATCGCAATATATATATATATATATATATATATATATATATATATATATATATATATATATATATATATATTATAAAACGAATTCTTAAATTTAAGGTTTCTCGAATTAAAATATAAATTAAAAAAAATCAAGGTGAAGTGGTTAAATATTGAAAAGAGAGGAGTTAATTATAAAAATAGTAAAACTATAATTACCAACTAATAGAAGTTGTAATTGGAGTATATAAAAAACATGAAAAATAATAGACAACTTGGGCTTTTTCCTTAGGGTTGAACCGTTGAAGCAAGAATAAGAGGATGTGAAGCTTGATATTTTATTATTATTATTATTTTAGTAAAATACTATTTAATCCTTGAGATTTGTTTTAAATAATAACTTCGTCCCTACAGTTTAAAAAAGTCACTTTTTAATCCCTGAAATTTGATTCCGTTACATTAAGTGGTCATTCTGTTACTTTTTCCTTTAAAATTTTGTGAAAAGTCTAAAATATCTCTCATTTGCAATTAAATTTTCTATTTCAACCATTTCTCACATTCAAATCAAATTAAACCCAAAAACCACTATTTCTCTCTCTACAAATTAAATCCAATCAACAAATTAATCAAAATTAAATTTACATATTAAACTAAAATACCCACCCATTTTTTCTAATGCTAAAAACTTTTTTTTTCTCTTTATTTTTTGACTTTTCTATATTTGCTTGTCGATGGGTTGTGATTTATTTTGGTGATTTTGCAATTTTGCTCATGTTCTAATTTTTATTCAGTTCTTTATTGTGTGTATGTTTATTGGGTTTTATTATTATTATTGATCCTTTTTTAATTTAATATTTTGCTAGATTTTTCAATTGGTTGTAAGTTATATTTTATGTTTTAAATTATAAACTTTCTATAATTTTTATGGTTTCTATGGTTTTCGTAGCGTAGCTAATACTTAGTAACTATCACGAACTAATACTTGTGTAAACAAGAAATTAAAAATTCAATTTCTTGGAAAATAGAGAATATGAAAATTTTATCATTATGACAATTTTGCTTTGAGTAATGTTTACAAATGTATAATGAAAGCATTATGATAGCAGTACTTCAATATTACAATAATTAATTATTTCGAATCAACATTTTTTAAAGTAAAGCTTCAAAGATTGAAAAATTATTCACAAAAATTACGCCTAGCAGATCCTTAACTGGGACATTATGTCCTCTTCGAAATACTGAACAACCCCATCCAACTCATTCCTTAGATCTCTAACCCAAGGTTTTTCCCAAATAACAATCTTGCATTAAGTCATTGGTCATTTAAAATCAGAAACATAATCAAAACCCTTCCCAACGACAACCCCTCAACAAATTAATAGAAAAATAAGAGAATTTTCTAATAAATTGATCTATCAAAAAATAAAAGCAAGAAACCCACATAAACAAACCAGCACCAACAAGTCGCACTGGTGATGATAACGGTTGTGAATGGTGCCGATTTGGACTTGTGCTTTTGCCGTTGGTGGTATCACTGTCATCAGATGGTGGAGAAGGGTCAAGACGAGCAGCAACGTCCTTGGCCCAACAAATGATCTTCTCAATTTCATCGTCTTCACCATGGCTGCCGCCACCACAATCTGGGTCGAATATAGAAGCAGCAGCAGGTTGTACTAATAGAGGAGGAAGAAGAAGCTTTAAGAGCTACAATCTTGAATTTGAATGGCCTTTGGTGCTGGTGCTTGATGTTTTTGAGATTTAGATTATGGTTATTGTGGAGAAATTGGAGAAAATGAGAGGATTTGGATTTGAAATTTGTAGTTGGAAAGCTTGAGACAATTGTTTATGTTTTGTGCAGAGAAATAGTAGAGATTGAGATTTTTGAGTTTTTTTTTTTGTTGTTTTTTTTTTAAATCATTGAGATTTTAGAGTTAATTGTTGTGTTTTGGATTTGATTTTGGTTCAAAATGGAGTTAAAGAGAAATTGCACAGATTTGATTTTGATATTGAAGTGGGTGGAGTGAGAGGGTATTTTAGGAATTAAAAAAATATTTTCTTTTTTTAAAATTTTCTTTTTAATTTTTTTAACGGAAAAAATGAGAAAAAATTGACAGAAAGACTACTTAGTGTAACGAAATCAAATCTTATGGACTAAAAAGTGACTTTTTCAAAATGTAAAAATAAAATCATTATTTAAGGCAAATCTTAGGGACAAAATAATACTTTACTCTTTTTTTTATTTCAAATTCCTTACTTCCAAGGGCCTACTGAAAAGGAACAAATTGATGTTCGATGAGATATATCATAATGTTGTGGAATTTATCACAAAGACATGGCCTGATGTAAGTTCTTCAAGCAATTTTCTTCTTTTTCTGTTTCATACTACTCTTGCATTTATATATAGACAACTTAAAAGAGAATGACTTTTCTATTTAATATCCAAATATTAGTTGGATTAAGCTTGCCTAAAGAAAACCGCATATTCAGATATATGTAATACAATAAAAGCAATGATGGATAAACTAGGATGGCAATGGGCTAGGCGGGGCGGGGTACCATCCTCCATCCCCATCCCCATTTCCACCTTAGAGGGAAATTTTCATCTCCATCCACGCCTTACAAATGGGGACAATTTAATTCTCATCTCCGTCCCCGCAGGGATCTCCGCGGGGATCCCCGTTCCCCACTTGAATTTTTTTTTTTGTCTTGTCTTAATTTAATATTTGATGCTTTTAGATAGTAAAATTTAATGTATAAAAATTTAAAAATTAGACTTTATTTATGTTTAAATTCACAATATATATATAATTGGAGATATTTTGATTATTAGTATTACTTATATATTTTATTAATTTTTTTTATATATTACTTATATATATATATTTATTAATATATATATAGTATTACTAATATATTTTTTTATATTTATAAAATTCATAAATAATGATTGAAAAATAAGAATAAATTTATTTAAAAAATGTTAACAGATTCAGACATATAAAGTATCAACCAAATAAAATTAAAATGTAAATACGCTTAATATATTAAAAATGTTCTGCAATTTTATTTAATAAAATATTAAAAAATTCAGCAAACATAAAAGTATGAGAGTATTTAAATAAATTTCTTTAGAATTGTCATGATGTGAAAGAACTACAAAAAAAAAAGTGATAAAATTAAAAATTCTTATATATATATATATATATATATATATATATATATATATACTTTTTATATTAAAAATAATTATATAAATATAATATCGGATCCCCACGGGGACGGGGATGTGGATCCCCGCGGAGTAAAGAATACACTCCCCATCTCCGCCCCATTCCCGCTAACGAGAAAAAAATTTTCTCCATCCCTATTTCCATGGAGATAAAATTCGAGAAATTCATGCCCCATTCGAGGCAAATCCCCACAGGAAACGAAAATTTCTCGCCCCATTGCCATCCTTAAGATAAACCCAAAAAATAAATAAATAAATAAATAAATCATAAGCTCCTATGCTACAAAATCAAAGAAAATCATTGGCGAATAAAGAATGTCAACCTTACAAATGATGAAATGGAAAAACTAAATTGTAATAATTATATAGTAGACATAAATACATTATAGATTTTTCTTATATATTCTCTTATAATAAACAACACAACACGTAGAATATGCGAAGTGGCACTAATTTAGACAATAATTATGAATTCTCATATATAGATTTTTTATTATAAAATTTCACCGTATCATTAAAAAGAAAATATATATCTCATGAGACGTAACACTTTAGAAATCTTGAGGCTTATTTCAAATTACACAGTTTCATTTGCTCAATACATAATTCAATCTATATACAAAATAATAGACTTTACTATTTAATTTATTATTATACAAATAAATTTAAATAGAAAAAAATTAAATTCAAAATAAAATAAAAACCAACCTAATCAATTGGAATCTTATAAGTCATGATAGTTGTGTTAGATTAATATTAAAATATAAAATATAAGCAAAAAAATGTTATTTTAAATTAAAAAATTCATTTATTAATAAGTTTTAAATTAATTATATAAATTAGTATATAAAAAAATCTTAAATTATTTTTTCAATCAAATCATTAAAAAAATAATTAAACCACACCTTTACAACGCACGGGCCCACATCTAATTATATAGATAATATAGTTATTTAATAAGTAAAAAAAGATAAGGTGAAGTGTATTTGAAAATTTTGGACTATATTTAAGCACTCTTATATATTTATAGTATTACATTAAAAATTAAAAAATTATTTAATAAATATAAAAAATATAACTAAAAAATTTTAAAATTATAATGGAATATATATATATATATATATATATATATATATATATTCAAAAGTAGAAGATATTTGTTCACTATTTAATATAAATTATTTCTTTTTTAAAAAAAAGTATAAATTAAAGAGAAATAAATAAACAATAAAATAAAAAAGTGTAAAAATTAAATTATTAAATATAGTATATAGGTAATGTTGTCATTTCATTAAATAAAAAAGATAAATTGAAGTTTATTTAAAATTTTTGGAGTGTATTTAATTATTCCCTAAATATATCATTCTCAAATAAATCTCTTCAATCTAAATTAAGATAAATCACCCATATCAAAATCACAAGATTCATAAAAAATAAAAATAAAAAATGAAGAAGAAGAGAGAGAAATCTCATTTATGATTTGACCTTAGAATTTAAATTTTCAAAATAAAATAATTTTACATGTTATTAGAAAAATAATTTTAAAATTTTCATTATTAATTAAAACATTTGAATTATATCTTAAAAATAAATTTTAATTAATATTTTTAATACAACACTATGCCTTATAATATTCTTGAGAAACTAAAAGTCAGTAACTTGTGTATTAATTAGTTATTCCTTTTGAAAATATGGATGAATATTTGAATTATATATGGTTTCATACATAGAGCCAAATAATTTTTTTTTTTTATCAAATTACAATAAGATAATGTTACAAATATATTTTTGCATAGTAAATTTATTTCCTTAACATAAACAAATGTAAATCATTTACATTAAATTAAAAATTTATAAGAAAATATAATTTATTTTAGAAAATTGAGTTTCGATTAATAATTTGTTTCTTTATAAGACCTTAGTTACCCACCCTTTTTTAATCTGCTTACTTAGATATCATCCTTGCTTACATGACACTTTTTTTTTTTTAAATTACAATCTCATTGTCATATGTCTAATCAAAGAACCCAAAAATGAAATCATCTACAGAGAACATGCCAAAATATGAAATATGGGCAGCCACAGAAAAAGTCAATTTAACAGATTTTTATCTCTCAATTAAATATATTCATATTTAATATATTCATATATTCATTGCACTTGCGCCAACTTAGCCCCCATGCCCTCATGTTTGAGGCCTAAAGCAGGAAGCAAAGGAGATTTGTGCCTTTGTTTGGTTCAACAACTACACTCAACTAACTACTAGCGACTACCAGTTAATGATTTTTCTTTTTCTTTTTTTTTTTTTTTTTTTTTTTGCCACTGGACTACCAGTTAATGATTAGCTACTAATGGTTGAAAAGTCAAATATAAACAGTTAAAAATTTTAATTATCAGTATTTCAATTATAAATTTAAATGATTAATTGTTAAATTTTAAAAATTCACTTCAAAAGTTAAAAGAGAGTTTAAATATAATTCGTCCAATTCATTTCTCATGGATAGTATATGCGGAGTGGTTATAATTGATGAGTCGACTGAAAAGATATTTGAAAAAGAACATCAAAAGGAAACTGTTCGAGTTTGTTTGGAATACATGATAACTGAAAATGATAAAAAAAAAATTATGTCCTGAATACTACACCATATGTACCATGTCAAAATTTAAAATATGGAACACGTACTAACTCTTGAGTCAACGCCACTATCTTTATATTTCAATTTCTTGAGAAGATTTAGTGCAAGAAAAAGAATTTGTTGGAAAACTTTTGTAAATTATGAGCCTCTTTGTAATTTGTTGAATAATTCTCATTTTAAATTTTTTCCATGCAGACTCAAATCAAAATGATCATTCCAATTGGAGAAAGACTATCTTTATGCAACTATCGGGATGATGTATTTTGTATATTAACCTCCTTGATAAAGATCTAGCCGTAATCAAGCTATTGACTATAAATAAGCGCTTATTGGGAGGTAACCCATATTCTAAACTTTATTTCTCTTTTTAAATTTTTTTTTAATTACTTTAGTTCTTCACTTGTTCTTAATTTTTCTTTTATATGTGTGACTAATTTTTCATGTTTGCTTTAATAATATTTCTTAATGTTTTAGAGAGAGCAAGGAAGTGGAATGTACCTCAAAATTATAATTTGGAATCCACTTTTCTACAAGAGGGAGTATATCTTTATTTCTTTTGATTTGTCTCTTATACATTGAGAATAATGTCAATTACAAGTTTGAGGGAGAATTAGTTTGTTTTTATTTTTAGTTATTTTTAAATATTTCTTTGTGTTTTGATTGATAAATTTTAAAATTTTCCTCTTTTATTGATAAATATGCTTGTGTTGAATAATTTGATGGAAGCCAATGATATATTATAAGTGATGTTTATGGATGATTTATTGAAGTATTTCAGATTGAGCAACTATCTTGGGTAAAAAATTAACTTTTATTGAGATTGTATTTTGTTGAGCTTTGTATTGAGTTGATTGCATTGAAATTGTGTATGCTTAATTACTTAAAATTGTGTATGCTTACTTAACGAAGATTTTTACACACTTTTTATCTTTATTTACCTTACCTATCTTAGAACATGTTTTTGTGAACTTTTGAGACGAAATTTGAATTCACTTTGAGAGAAAGATGGTTTAGGCATTGTTTGTTTTGTTTCATTATCTTTATCTACCATTGTTTTAATTTTGTCCCTTAATATTACCCCTTTGAGCCTTGTTTTTAAATTTTAACTTTCTTTTCTTTTGATTATTAACTTTATTTGTTTTCCTTTACCTTATTTGTGAGATAATTTTGTAAAGTTAAAATTGAAAAGCTTATTATTAGAGTAATGAAGGGGAAAATCTTGAGCTTTTATTGAAAAGGATCTTTAAAAGGGAAGTGCTATTCTTTCCAAAAGTAAAGTTTGGGGGAAAACAAGAACTTGTTTTATAAGTTAAAATCTTAACTCTTGCTTAACATTGAAAATATGTTATTGGTGATGGAATGAAAGAGTTATTATGTGAAATAAAAGAATAAAAATTTGGTGAACTTTTTTTTTTTTGAGAGCTTAAAAGAAGAAAATCTTGAAGAAGAATTGTGCTTGTACAAGCTTTATTTATTTATTTAGTTAGTTAACAGAGTTAGATTTAGTTGTTATTAATTTGTTTGAGCTGGCACTATTCCTCTTGTATATAAAGCACTTGTAGCTGTATTCAGAAAATAAGAGGAAAATATCTTCTTCTTTGTATTTTGCCCTTGTTCAGTGCTTGAGATGAAGTGATCCTACTTAAACAAATTTCCTTTTCTTTGTATTGATGGATTAAAGAGCTTTTAACTTTCTTTTGTGAATTTGGTATAATTATCTTACTTTTTTTTTATTCATTTAGCCTATTCTTTATTTAACATATTACGAACCTATTTAGTAAGATTGCATTGCATGCACAATATAATGGGTGAGCATACATATTAAAATTTCCTTCCTACGTTCCAGGTCAAGTTTCTTATCCATGTAAACTAAGGTGCATATCAACTAAATAGGAACTAATGATTTATGATCTAATGACATCTTCAATATTGAACTCAATCTTTGAATTATCTACTTAAACAAATGTCATAATAAGTAATCTAATGGCATCTTCAATCAATAATAACTAAATTAAATCAAAGTCGTACCCGATTATTTTAAACTTTCAATTTCAGTAAATCATAAAAGGAAGAAGTATATAAAAGAATTTTAAAACTAATGAAAAAGAAATTAAAAAAAAAAACACATAAAGCAAATTCGAACAATAAATTTAAGGGCAAATTACTATTTAGTCTTTCAGATTTAACCTAATTAACTAACTAGTCCTTTCTTTTTGAGAAACTAATTAGTTAGTCCTTATATTTTGAATCCGTCTATAAATTAGGTCCTTCCGTCTAATTTCAAAGCTTTTTTCCGTTAGTCAACCCTTCAAACAATTTTTTATTCAATTATAATATAAATTGATACTTATAATGCCCTTTTTCCCTTTTATATATATAAATAAAACCAACTTGATGTTCCTGCATTTGATTTCCCTCTTTTTATTGTTGCCCTAATCTCCATCACAAATCTGTATAAAATGAAAGAGAGGCTTAAGTTGTAATTGACAACCCAATCTCTGAAGCCATAGAAGAATTCAAGTAAGTGTTTCTTGTTTAGCGATGATTAAATTTTGGTAATTTCGATTTTGTAGCTTGAGTTTCACTTGAGTGGAACTGATTTTTGGGGAAAATTTGGAAAGGGGGAAATTTTATAAGAGATTTTGTTTTAACTTGTGTCTTGTTCTTGTTTTATTGTTATTGAGAGTCGATAATTCATTCATTAATCAATTAATTTTGGTTCGGGCTTTTGAAATTAATTAAGTAGTAAGTTATTGTTTTTAATCTACTGTATTTTCTTTTCTTAATCCTCATTAGTTTGTTTTTTGTTTTACATGATAAATAAAATCTTTAATTAGGAAGCAAAAAGCTTGAGTTTAACTTGGGTGGAACTGATTATGGGGAAAAATTGGAAAAGGGGAAAATTTACTTAACTGAAATTTGTATGTAGGTGTGAAGATGTCGTGTTCTAGTGGGAATTCCAGTGCTTGGGAAGGGAGATACCTAAATGAATTTTGCAAGTGTGGAAAGCGAGCTGGGATTAGGATTTCTGAATCAGTTGCAAATAAGAACAAGTTGTACTATTATTGTCAAGAAAATGTTTGTGGATCTTTTCTTGGATGGTGCAAGGCTGCTGATAGGTTCAAATCATATTCAACTATACAAACATGCGAGTCTGATCCTGAGTTTCGAGCTTCACCGGCAATTTTAAATGACTTAAAAGATGAAGTTTTGAGTCTGAAGGATGATAACCAAATGATTATCAGGAAAATTGAAGGATTAGATAATGTGATTGGCTATATGAAGATATTCATTTCACTGCTTATTATGTGTACCTTCATCATATTCATCCTTGTTATTATGTTGTTAGGGAACATGGCTTGATTAGGTTATGGGAATGGGGAGTTTTTTTTGTTCTGATGATTAATGGGACTTTTTGTTGTGCAAAGTGATTGAAAGGGTAGTAGTGTATAGACAAAAGAAAAGGCAATATTTAATGGAAGTGGGAAGTGGATTTTTTGTTTTATGTGCTTGCCTTTTCCAAATGTAACCCTTTGAAAATCTATAAAAAAAATTAGATTTATTTGCTGCAGATTGTGATTATTTGATGTAGAGTGTGATTATTTGCTGCAGAGTGTGATTATTTGCTGCAGGGACTAAATAGTTCTATTAATCAAAACATCAGGGACCATTGGTACAAATGTAACAAAATGTAGGGACTAACTTATTGTTAAATTGACAAGTATAGGGATTAAAAAGTAGTATATTTTACCAAATTTTAGACAATATGATATCGGCTTTTACACTGTAGCATGTTTAATAATCTGAGACAACTTTTATTAAGAACCTGTTTAATAAGTCATCCACAATGGTATATATATAAAATATGTTGAACAACACAAATATCCAAATAATCCAACTAATTGAAGTCCATATAAATGAAATCATATAAGGGTCAATAGATATAAGTCTTTAATTTCATTCTAAAATGCTGCTCTAAATACTTGAGCATTATAATGATATCAGAAATTCCTGCACATCATTACATTGATCAAGTAACTTCAAAATACATATCATTAAATTCATGCACATCATTATATGAGATATATACCATGTATCCACCCAAAATATTACTAGCAATTATAGCTATTAGGTTGTACAATTTACAAAGCCTATATCACTAGCTAATCTACTTCCTCATTCTGTTGTCATTTGACCACACTTGGCAAAAAAATTCATAAATGTGATCGTCTGTGTAGTTCATATACCATCTTCTGATATATCTTCAAAAAATCCTTCATATTGACAAAAAGAAACAAAATGATGCAGTTAGTACTTAGGTTCCTCCTGTTCTGCTGCCACTAGCTTCC